>JAQBSW010004922.1:0-63102 GCA_029291075.1 Eudiplozoon nipponicum | reverse complement strand
AATTGGCTACTTGTTATAGCTTCGTGAGGTTGAACAAAATATTGTGCTAGGTAATTAAGTCTGTCTGGACGAAGCAATAATTATGTACTCGGAAGGATACCGAATAACAACACAACTACTATTTTTTCGGTCACTAATGGGCTATAATTTGTTAGAGTCTTGCGGGAAACAGTGTTCAATGGAGAAACGTGGTTTACTCTGCCTTACTTACGACGGCTTCTGAATCCACTGTGCGGAGGTTCTAGATCTCTGTATATATATTTGCGAGCACTTAATTAAAAACGGATGCAGTCAATATAGTCTGCTACTGTATTTTATGCTGATGTTAGAGCATGCGTTGCCTGGTAAGTAGGATGCGGTGTGTTATGTGCCGCTTAAAGCAATTTTCTATTGATGAAAGATTCCTCATGTGCCATATAGTAGTCAATGTGTGATACCTCTGCTCTTCCTTAATTCAAATACGTAGTTACGAAGACAGTGATTGCAAATGCTGTGTTCATTAGAAACAATTTGCAACCGATATTGTGGATAGGTTCGACAAGTAATGACGATCATTGGTGGCAGTAAAACAGAAGTATATAACATTCATTTAATGCTATACCTGTTAATATAGTACTGTTTTTAAGCACGGTCGGTAATATCTATTACATCAATGCATCATGCTCTGGTGTTAGATTAAACCCATTTTATTGAAAGGGAAATCTTATTATGCTTTAGGTGGCCCACGCCCCATCAGCGGTACTAGTAGCTACGCCGCATTTGTTGGCGGACAGCTTAGCGGTGCGGTCTCAAGCTCTGGGGGTGGTTGTCCAGGAGGTAGCATGGGGTCCGGGGTCACTGGCGGCCCTGGTCAAGCGCCGCATGGTGGTGCAAGTAGTGGCGGTTCTTCATCCGGAGGTTGTGGAGCCGGTAGTGGGCGAGGAATTGGTGGATCAGCTGGCGGTGGAGGCGGCTCAGGTAAAGGTAGTGGGAGCAGTGGGGGCTCTGGAAATGGAAATAATAATAATAATGGGAATGATGGCGGAGACAGCGGTGCAGGTCCTCTTAGCATTATTTCGAGCAATGGATCGGGTGTATTGGCAAATAAATACCCAGTACTGTTTGAACCGCCAGTTCGTCCAAATCGTGGCGCTGAAGGGCGGCCAATCAGTCTCCGAGCCAACCATTTTGAGATCAGAATGCCAAAAGGTTTTCTACATCACTATGATGTTGTAATTACGCCAGAGAAGTGTCCACGACGTGTCAATCGGTGAGTTCATTTTTTATATATTTTACTAATCGTTCAATATTAGTGCAAAAGAATGTAGGACAACATTTTGTGGCAGTTTTTCTTGTCAATTTATCATATAATTTTCCTGCTAAACGAAGTTGGCTTTCCTGTGTCAGAATTTGATTTTCCTTTAATAAGCCCAAGCCTGTTCTTTACGACTGGATTTCTTACTTTCCTTCTGTCCTTGCATTTTCAACTTTTATCTGTGATATATCATCATCATCATCATTTCCAGCCACACAAAAGTCAAGTGACTAATGTTTCACTGCCATATAACAATAAGGAGTGAAAAAAAGTGAATTTAGATAAACTATTATTGAGATTTACGAGAGAGGGAGAGGGGTAGAGAGAGAATGAAAACCTTGCTACTATGAGTAAATTTATCAGGATAACTCACAGAAATGAGGCAAACTAAACCTCTCCACAACACCATTATGGCCAAGTTAGCATTCGGGCAAGGCGACATCAGCACCACAGCTTCCTTGCGGATTTCACCGTATCACGTCATAAACAAACCGAACCTCGCAGCTAACTTTGCCCTACAGATGCATTGTAAACACGACCTTTAAGGCAAAGTGAAATATTCGCGTTTCTCCATAAATGACGAAGGTTCGAGAAAGCTACTTTACGAACACCACTGCTGGTTGTAAAGTTATGCGTTAATTCGTTGTAAACCTTAACGCGACCAGAAGTATTTGTGTAGAGAGCTCGTATAATATTAACAAATTTAGTGGGCACACCGCTTTTCGACAAGATATGGAATAAAACATAGCGATTCACCGAATCAAATGCACCCCTGAAGTCTAGAAAGACGACTATTGTGGGACGGTGATATAAATGTCTCTGTTCGAGAACTTGCCTAAACGTCAAAATATTATCTATACAACCTCGTCCTGCGCGGAATCCGGCCTGTTCTTCTCTTGTTTGTGAATCACGTGAAGCGCTAAGACGACGTAGGATAATCGAAGCAAATAACCTTGATACGACCGGAGTCAAACTTATACCACGATGGTTATCGCACGAATTACGATTGCCTTTTTTGAAGATGGGAATGATGGTCGACTCATTCCAGTCAAGTGGTACGGTTTCCTCATTCCATATAGTATGAAAAAGTTTGGTCAACGCTCCTGAAATTATATCACCACCATCCTTAAACAATCCCGGAAGCAGATCATCGGGGCCGGCGGCTTTGCGGCGTTTAAGGGATAGGATTGCATCGCGTACTTCTAACTCGGATGGTTCTTCGGGACCAACATTCCACACTGTTGATGCAGACATGCTTTCTGGAAGCGGAACTGACGCGGGTGGCCAAGAAAATTGATCTCTAAAGTGTTCAGCCCACCTGTCAAGACGACTTATTTTATCGGTTATTAATTCGTTGTTACTATCATTTATAGTTTCGCTAACTTTTAAATTTCTCGGACCTGTTGTGCGTATAAGTTGGAACAAACAGCGACTATTACCTGACGCGAAAGCTACTTCCATTTCTTCAGCCTTTCTGCTCCAAAAGTTTTCGAGATCGCCTTTTAGACTGCGCTTAAGTTGGCGTCTTATATTGTGACGGGTATTATTATGAGTCGAGCCAGGTGGAATTTGGCGCCTTATTTCGAGTATCTCCATAGATTTTACAGAGAGCCAGTGATTATTTCTACGGGGGCCTGCAATGCCACATACAGTAGTACCTGCATTGTGCATAGTGGAACTTATCTTGGACCAAAGTATATTCGGATTTTCGCTATTCAGACCAGTTAGATTAGCTTTAAGAATATTTTCATAGTTTTGTCGGATGGACGGTTGTTCGAGTTTGCCTACATCGATTTGGGGCTTATTCTTAATTATTTTCCCGGAAAATTTTAGAGCAAATCTACAACGGATAAGTGCATGGCCCGAGTCGACATAAGTGTTCCAAAAAGAGCGACAATCCTCGATGTAACCACGCCATCTATAACTAATTGCTACATGATCTATTTGAGTCCACCGTTGTCCGGGTGCTGGAGGACACCATGTAGCACAACGTTTAACACTACGTCTGAAATTTGTACTACTTAAATATAGTCTATGTTCAGCGCTGCTATCCAAAAGCCGTTCACCATTATCATTGCGAGTCGAGCTTAGAGTGTATCTTCCATCTAAATGAAATTCTGTGTTGCTTAAGCGACCAACTTGAGCATTCATGTCACCCATAACCAGGACAATATCCGAACTTCGTGCTTTACTTAGTAAGGAGCTTAATTCGGAGTAAAAAGCGTCCTTACTTTCTTCTGTGCTGCAATCGGTAGGAGCATATGCAGATACAACGAAGAGGCAACGATGATAACGGTTTTTTGCTTTGATTTTAGTAGATGTATTTAAACGTGCCGCACACAATCGACTATTTAAAGGGATCCATTCAATTAAGCAAGCTTCAGCTCGCGCGCTAAGGGCAATACCAACGCCCCATTTACCGGCTTGAGAGGACTCTGTGGAACCAGATGTT
The DNA here is from genome assembly GCA_029291075.1 of Eudiplozoon nipponicum. NCBI lineage: Eukaryota > Metazoa > Platyhelminthes > Monogenea > Mazocraeidea > Diplozoidae > Eudiplozoon > Eudiplozoon nipponicum. Next base: position 59,356 of record JAQBSW010004922.1, on the reverse strand, counting down.
CGAAGCCAATAACGCGTAGATAGGGATGGTGCAACTAGTTCTGTAATACACGTAGGATCCTGTACTCTGGTTTCAGATACGCAACATATGTCGATTTCTAATTTATCCAACGTACGAGCAAGAGATTCTTTTTGTCCAAGTTGTTTTAATGTGCGCACATTAAATGCGCCTACGTTAAAACCTAACTTAGGTTTAATGAATGATCGTCTACAAGAACCATTTTCGATATTTGGCAACCTAGTATTGGGCTCAGTGTTATGATCTAAACCAGCCCTATTTATAGTATCTAAAAGAGAGTTATTGTAAGATTGAGAAGAGGAAGGGGAAGGAAAGGACGCAGAATCGAATATAGAGTTGGAGTTGCCTGCAGTAGCCTGTTTTCGCTTATCCACCCTGCACGGCTCAGCGGATAAGGCGACCCTTTTTATACTGCGCGACGGCCGATGCAGTATGTAATTATTGTAAGTTGTACTTGTCATGGTTATATGTGGACTGTAAAAGAACACTAGGTCGCTCATTCCTAGTGCTGGTTTTTATTCTGAGTTTTCCATCTCCTAGATAGTTTGCCAACCAAAGCTGATGAGCACTATGTGCCCAGATGCCAGTGGCCAGAGTTTCCTTCAGCAGCCGAAACTTGCCCCTCACGTCTGGAACGCCTGCTCTCATTACGTCATCACACATTTAACAAAAAGTTACAGTGCAGTTAGACCAAACTCGAGACTTCACATGAAACGGGATGATGGCTGTCCCTTTAAGGCCCGGAAAGGTTCATGTTACCAATCCCGGGTCGACTAGCTTGAGCCCGCCGGTCGTCAAGCCGGAATTTCTATGGCTACGGGCAATCTGTGATATAGTGCCAAATCCGAGGATTTTGGTCGGTAGATTTAGTTATAACGCGAGTGTACCTTTGTGGTTCCATGCCATCGTTCCAGAGACAACTATCTAGTTCTCTGATCGTTGGGTGGAATATTTCCATGGCTATTTGTTTCTATTGTCCCTGCATTATTCAGACATTTTCAAGGCTTTTGTGCGGTCCCAATAAATGGTTGTTTGCTTGTGTGTTTATTCAAACTGAGCTTTCGTGCAATTTGTAAATTGTACACGCCAATTATCAACCAAGCGCTAATGAAAATGAAAGATTAGCCAGATTTGAACTTTTGGTTGGATCAACGTTCGGACAACCTCGTAATATCGCTAATTTAAACGAAAAATAGCCTGTGTTAATAATAGCCCTATTAACGATATCAGACTTAACCTGGTCATGATGAACACAAGTTATATCATCGCAGACAGCAAATATTGCTACAAAAGATGGTCACTTAAATCAATACAGATGATATATTATCGTACATCGCAGACGATGTTTGCTTCTACCACGAGTTGATTCAACCCCTCGAATCTAAGTTTATTGATCGTCCTATGCTTAATTTTATGAAGTAGTATTGACGTACAGCCTATTGATAGACTGCGAAGTCCATGGAATCGATGACCAACGATTGGAATGTCTCAAGTTTATGAGAAGAAAGACATTCAAAAGAGTAGACGCAATCTGATAAAAGAAATCCTTCCAAAATAGGTGGAAGATTTATTGTGGCGCCCATCGACAGAAAAAGTGGCAGTAGCACTATGCAAACTATTGCAGAATCAGTTTTGTCGTGCTGCATCAATTTTGGCAGATTCTATTTCACACAAGAGGAAAAAGATGTGAAATAGGCCTGTTTAGTCTCTTTTGTTCAGGAACGTGATATTAGGAAAGAATTCATGCACTCGGGTTGCCGTACCGAAATCTCTGACTCATCGCATGTGTTTTTCACGCTTTGTATTCCGTGTAGCCGGAGATGTTATGGCTAGTTATGCTCAGTAACAGCGTCCATGCCAATGTACGATTATTATAAAATGGTTTCTTTTAACAATATTGAGCTCAAACCTAGGATCGTACTGAATGGTGACCACTGTCCTATTGTAAACAACAATATACATGGGATACTGGGTGATACCAGATGGGACATCATTTTCGAAGATTTACAGCCGAATTGTCCGTGCTACAGCTATCTTTGGCAAATGACACCATGAAATGTCCAGTCTGCACTATTTACCAAATTCTCGATTTTAAAGTTATGCATATTACCCACCCACTATAGGAGCCAACGTCTCTTTTTGTTTTGGTGACTAAGGGCAGTTTCGTGGAGTTCATAGCTAATCTTTTATGGTTTTTAGCTTTCACTTGTATTCATATTTTTTCCAGTTCTAGTTTACTCATTGATGTATTGCAGTGAATAAAGTTATGGCCGTTAATTTTACTGATGATGACGGAATTGCCAATTATGCATAGAAAACATTGCTCAATTTCAAAATCTTCCATCCGACCAGTTGTAGGCGTTGAGCAGATGAGCGTACGTTAGTAAACAGACTAATCATTGCATATCAAATATAACTTAAGCAAACAACTAACAATTTGTGTTATATAGGTCTATTGCGACTACATCGACGGGGTCTCTGTATACATCATAGTTTTTGCTTAAAAGCTGTTGGCAGAACTAGCTAAGATATTTGGTATTGGTAATGCAGCGACATTTAAACCACAAGGAAGCTGTACTGCCGATGTTGCCCTGCCTGTGGGTGGTTTCTGTTCCGTGCTTTTTCTAGACAGGCCTCTTTTCGTAAATCATTATTCCTTTACAATGTTTTTTTCTACAGTAATGTTGTTTATATTTGTATTATTGCATTCCTTTTTATCGTAACGTTTGGAATGATTTTGTTGGTGGTGGTGGCGAAGTTGATGTCCAATTTTAGTGTACAGGCTTACACACAAATTTAGCTGTTCGCGAAGATCGGAGTGGAAATGGTATTCTTGCAGCTAAAAGCGACCAGATTCAGTAAAACATCCGAGGTGCGGTGCTTAGTACTCCACAGATGAGAGCTACTTTTGCATTCTCCGTTGGGAGTCCATATTCTAGCAGTTCCTTCGTTAGCTCGCTCTTTGTCCAGTGAAATCGAGTTGTTTTTGGGCTTTTGGCACTATATCCGTGTGCAAATTGTGATTTACTTTCTTATGTATTTATGTATGTATGTATGTATGTGAGTGTTCTGTGGCCTTCTTTTGCTTGTTTTTCCATATCACGACCAACAATGAAAGCTGCGTTAGTCAAAACGCAGATCAGGTAATTTCAATTAATCCAGGTTCGCAACAAAAAAGTTCCTTCAATGCAACAGCCTAACTGCCGCATGTCCATGTGAAAAAAGTAACATAACAAACAGTAATTCAAGGATGGGAAACAAAAAATCATTCTTAAAAAATAAGAGTTATTTAGGGAAGCTTGGATGTGATAGAACCGCATTTCCATTGGTTTGTATGATTGATGTTGAAGCCTTCGGAAGAAAAGGACGAATACAAACTCAGCCCGATCGAAGACAAAAAGGAAATGGAAATTGTGATCAATTTTTTTTGGAAACTGTTAGTGCAAAGCTAAAACCCGCGTACAAAAAACGCGGCATTGGAAAAAAACAAAGATGTGATAGAACCGCATTTCAATTGATTAGTATGAACGATGATGAAGCCTTCGGAAGAAAGGGACGAATAAAAACTCAGCACGATCGAAGACAAAAAGGAAATGAAATTATGATCAATCGGATCTTTGTGAAACTGTTAGTGCAAAACTAAAACTCTGTTAAGAGACCTGTCTCGACAGTGCACGTAACCGAAATCATTAATATCTTTAAAGTGAGCAGACGAAGACACGTGAACCACATTCTGATAGACGAACTGGTCCCACAATGTCTAATTTGATTTTACTTGACTTTAGTTGTTTTTGCCATCTAAGAAACTGCTAACGTTTTGTATGAAGACAACTTGGCACCCGCTGATTGCATCGAAACGTACAGAGCCAGTGTAAATAATGGAGCTTATTTGTTTAAAGAGATTAACTTGTTATGTAAATGCCGGTCAGCATGGTCTATTTGTCGCTCATTGCCAATATTGGCTATGATTCACCGACATCGATTATGTATGGTATTTACGCGTCTAGGATTTTCGACTGTAAAACCGTCAAAACCATATGACCAAACTGTTCAACTAAACGCGATTTTCTCACCTTTTTCACAAAAAAGCTCTGATGCTTATAACAGTCTATTTTAGCTTCTTTAATTCGCAATTCATATTGCTGAATCTTTTTTTCAATGTCTAACGAGAGTTTGTCTAATTGTATTGGTTGCATTGGATTCTTCATTCTTTTTTGTGATATATTCAAACATGAATGTGCTTTAGCGACATTATCGAAACGATGGTGAACAGTATGCATTACCAAAAGTACTTCTATAATCAAAAGCCGGTGTTTGATGGTCGTAGAAACATGTACACCAGAGATCCGTTGCCAATTTCGAAGGAGAAGGTTGAGCTGGAGGTGACACTTCCTGGCGAAGCTAAAGATCGTGTTTTTAGAGTGGCCATCAAGCACGTATCTGAGGTATCGCTTTTTGCCTTGGAAGAGGCATTGGAAGGTCACGCCAAGCAGATTCCACATGATGCGGTACTATCGTTAGATGTAATAATGCGTCATCTGCCTAGTATGAAGTAAGTATTTTCTATTTATTTTCGTCTTATCATAATTGTTTGAAATACCCTTCTTTTGCATAAACTACCGTTTGTACAATATCGGCAGACAAATGCTAGAATTGTTGCAGCGAATTGTGAGCGTTGTTTATTCTTTTATCGAATGCTATTTCTCCATGTTTTTGTATTGGGGATAATCGTCACTCACACTGTATTTTCAGACGTTTACTTAAAATTAAGCAATCAATGATTGAGCGGGTGGTGGTAACGATTCTTTAATTCAAGTTTGTGAGCTTGAAGTAAGCACCAATCCCATTGTATTTAACCAGTCGTGTTCTTGGAATATGCCGGTGCTACATAATTTCCAGCCAATATATTAAGAATAAAATTTGAATAATAGGTGTTCATTGCAGTCTTGCACTTTTGTCGACGATTGTGGCACTACAGGACTATCTTTCCTTGTGTCACCAGTCGTGTGTAAAGATTTTATGACGTATGGCATTAAAAACCACAAGGGACCTGTATTGCCGACGTTGCATTGGCTTAAGAATCACTTGGTCATATGCTTATGACGTGGTACGGCGAAACCGCAAGGAAACTGTATTGCCGATTTTACCTTTAATTATAGCTTCTCTGGACTCATTGGTCCTGTGTAGAGGTTTAATTTGTTATTTAGGTAAATATACTCATGTTAACTCGATTCCTCCCTCTCCTTTAATAGATTGTTTGCCTTAGCTATTATTTTTGTCAATAATATCAATTATTTTTAATTTTTCTTTTCTGGTATTTTTATTGTGGTTATATGGCAGTGAAACATTGGTTACTGATACTTTATCCATTGCTTTGCGTGATGATGATGATGATTTAATGCATCATTATAATATGTTGATGTTTTACAACCGCATGAACATGACATTCATATTCATGTGTTAACTTTAAATGGGCATTAGTTCGTCTCTCCCTAGTAGGTGAGTTAGGCTTATGCGACACTCAACTTTGAACTTGACGGCATCATAGACATTAATGGTATGGAAGCGATACGAATATACTCCCAACGAGTTGTAAGAGCACAAAAAAATTACACCGTTTATGAGGCCTATGCTGCATTGATTGAGCTTCCTGTTGTGGCTATGTTGGAATTGCACAGCTGTTTGATAAGCATAGCATTCAAAATTCACCTATGTCAACATGCCATGTCGGAAATCGGACATTTTATACGTGAATACGTTTCCTTGGTTTTTGTCGGCTTTATCAAACAGACAAGCAGACTGCGCAGCAATACATCAGAATTTCATACTCATACTTTGTAATCACATAACTGTGAACTATGGATACAATTATATCTGGGCTGTAAGCGAGCACTAGATGGACATTTTCTAATAGAATTGTATACTTGTGTATATTTTTAAACGTGTGGTGACTGCGTCAAGAGGCTCCATTTTCCTTGTCAGCGACAGAGTGCTACAATACGTAATGTAGGCGGGTTTTGGTGTGGCGAAACAATTGAAGTCAGTCATTATCTTGTTGAGGACCGACTCGTTTCGGGCTTCGTCCTTGTGGTCATCCAAGTTCTTTATTGGTCACGTTAATTTTAGCTGAATAACGATTTTAGATTCATTTAGGCTAAACTCTTTGTCTTGGTCATCTTTTCTTTTGTTGATCGCGTTTTTTAATTCTATTCAAGCCGTAACTAAGCAGTATATCCTAAATTTTTCTTTGATTGTGGCTTATTTTATGCGTTACTTCACTGGATAACTGCGCTGGCTCTTAAAGTGATGGCTTTCTGGATATGACTATGATGACAGTTTCTTATAATAATCAGACTTGTGCAACAGAAGTATGCAACTGAGTTCATTGACGGGCTACATGTAACTATGAATTTCATAGACATTTAGCGATGATGGATCAGTATGCACTATTTTTGAGAATACGTTGCGCACGGAGTGCATGTTCATTTTTTATTTAAGCCTTTCATTATTATCATCAACATCATCGGTAACAATGAGCCAGCATTTAGTATGTGATGATACTCTGCGACATCAATGAGAAAAAGAATATCTTTATAATACAATTAATACTCATGACAAAAATAATAATTTAAAAAAAGTATATTGAGAGGGATTTATTGAAATGATGATATGAATCAAAATTAAATACCTACCTGAGTAACATAGAAACGAGACAGCCTGGATCTCTACACAACCAAATTTAGGCCAAGCAATTCTAAAAGAAGGTGACATCGTTTTAAGCTGTATCACGTCTTAATCATGACAAAACGTAGTAATTAACTCTGTCAAACAATGAAAACAAATTTAATCAGATGATACTACTGTAAATATGCAACAAGATCGCAAATGACAAAATGTTTCTGTCACGTCAGAATTCTGTGAATAATCTGCCATCATTTACAATTTGTTTCGTTTATTCTGCTGTGAAGCAACAGTTTTTTTGTACTAACGATAATAGGCTAAGTGGATGCTCAAATCAAGATGTCAGTGTTCTAGTGTTCAACAAACTGGTTTTCTAAATGTAATTGGCCTTATACAAATTAAGTATACTTTTCTGAGAACGGATTTCTTAATTTAAACGTGAGTGTACTTGTGTAAACCAAGCTTCTTTGCTTAATGTAATTGGTCCGATACAAATCCGATCCACTTTTATTTGGAACACGAATTACTAATATAGGCGCTAGTGTGCTTGTGCCTAAAATCAGACGTGGCCATAATGGTGTGTATGGCTTTATTTTTGACACTTCTGTGTGTTATCTGGGTAAATATACTCATAGTAACTAGATCCTCCTCATAAATCCCTAATCGTGTGCCTAGATCATATTTATTTTTGAAAATCGTGTTTGTTATTATTCCTATGGTTGTATGGGAATGATACGTTAGATACTAATCGCTTTGTATTGATTTGCATGTGCTTGTGGTTAGGAATATTGTTTTCTAACGGAATTGGCCCTATATCAATTTTGTCCATTTGTATTTTGGAACTGATTTACTGTTTGGGACGACGAGTTTCTTGTGTTCGAACTTTATTTAATCGGGTATCAATATGGTCGACAGTTATTTGGGACACGATTTAATAAAGGAGGCGTCAGTGCCGTGGTTTCCAGCTATCTTATATTCCATATATGATAAGTCCGTTACCACTTTTGTTTATTCTCTAGTTTTGTTTAGCAAGTTGGTTTGCAAATGTCATTGTTTAACTGAGATCCGATGTCGTTTCAATTTTTTAATTATTAATTTTTGATTCTTAGTTATGCCGTTAGTTGTCTGTTTTTATTTCTCTATGTAGCTATACACCTGTTGGTCGTTCGTTTTTCCAAAACCCTGAGGGCTACGAAAACCCGTTAGGTGGTGGTCGTGAAGTTTGGTTTGGTTTTCATCAGTCGGTTCGGCCTTCTCAATGGAAGATGATGCTTAATATTGACGTTTCGGCTACAGCATTCTATAAGGCTCAACCGGTGATCGACTTCATGTGCGAAGTTTTGGATATTACAGACAAAAATGACCAGCGTCGATTTCTGTCCGACAGTCAGCGCGTAAAATTCACGAAAGAGATTAAAGGCATGTTATGAATACAAGTTTGTTTGTTCGATTAGATTTTCTATCTCTATCATCTTCTGAGCGTCGGGAGATATTATCTAGAAACATAATTTACTAATATGTCTGTTCTTTGGAAATAGTCTATTGACCCTTACCGATGTGCTATTAGCATTCTCTTCCTGTGTAGGTTGTTTGCAACTTCTGCTCGTTTGGCCTCCATGGCAAATCTGGTAGATGGCTAGACTTGCAAATGAATAGGGTTAGTTTTCTCATGTCTGTGCCATATCATTTACTTGATCATTCCGCACCAAAGGGGCGCTGTGGATAGAGCAATATATGCCAAAGCAGATGTGCCCAGGTTCAAGCCCTTTCAGCGGCAAAGTCTGGACAATTCGCGAAGAGTTCCCAATAAGTATGAATAACCTCTTCTATTATGTACAATACTTAGTTTAAGCTGACTAATGTATGTACATAATGAGTCAGGTGTTTACCTCAATTTTGCAACCTTGATAAAAAGTAATTGGTAAAGTATTTAATTAGGCGAAACGAATGTGTTCTGAATTTTTTCCTTTCGTTAATGCTCACTTTAGTTTATACTTTAATTGAATAATAATATTTTACTAGGTGCGCAATTACATATATATTATTTCTCAATGTGATCACAATATCCAACTATCATATATTTAATTGTAAGATGTCAGGAACACCGCAATATGTGATAATTAATATTATTTGGGACCAGAGTATATTGATTTGCTGAAATAACAGACGTACGGAATTGGTTGTTTTCCTAGGGTATATTGAAAGTATTATATATATGATGTTTAGGTCTATACAAAATTGACTCTGTTTTTGCTTTAATATACACGTGCCTAGGAGTCCCATGTGCATCGAGAGTATTTATGTTTCATGATGATTTGCTTTTTTATTGTTTCAGGCCTTAAGGTAGAGATCACTCATTGCGGCAGCATGCGCCGAAAGTATCGCGTGTGCAACGTGACAAGGAGGCCTGCGCAGACGCAGTCGTTTCCATTGCAAATGGACAACGGAGCGACTATTGAGTGCACTGTTGCCAAGTACTTTATGGAGCGATATAACCTCAAATTGGAGTATCCCCATCTGCCGTGTCTTCAAGTTGGACAAGAGCAGAAACACACTTATCTGCCGTTGGAGGTGTGCAACATGGTTGCTGGTCAGCGATGCATTAAAAAGCTGACTGATATGCAGACCTCGACCATGATTAAGGCTACAGCCCGGTCTGCTCCTGATCGTGAGAAGGAAATAAACAATCTCGTGAGTGCAAGTATAGTGTACCGTATTGTGAAATTTGAGCAATCTTGCGAGGTGACCGAGTATGTATACATTTAACTGCTCTAAACTATTATTTCATCACATTTAATGACAATGCATGTAGAAAAGTTATTTATAAAATAAGTGATGCAGTTATTTCTACATGGGCATTTAAAATATGTGACGATAGCGCTTTCGCTCCATCTTAGGAGATAAACTGGTGTAATAAGAAAAAAATTTTAAATAGAAATAAATAGTCCACATAGATAGTACGAATAAAATTTACATACAAATATTATTCTAGAATGTTCAACTAGACGGCGCGTTTAAACATTTTCTAATTTGGCTTGGAAAGCTTCATGGTAATCCCACTGAACAAACTAATTTTTGTTTTCACAGTTCTGCGCAACGTCTATTTTTTCCGGTCGCCCAAAAATCAGGAGGCATACTTTCACGTGTAAAATGCTATATGTCACAATACACAAACGATGTTCAGAAGTTTGCTCTGATATTTATATGGAGATTTCAAGCCAAATGCAATATTTTGTTTAACTTTGTTCTTTTTGAACATTATTAATTTATATATACTTGTGTGTCCTATTTAATTTTCACTGTTGCTTCTATTTGTACAAAATCATTTTGTGTATTATTTCTCCAGTAAATAAGTTGACAAAAGGGAGCAAAACCGCTACTGTACAATTTAAAATGTTTTAAAAATCAATATAGTGTAATATTTGTTTTGTTTATATGATTAATAATTATCCTACAAACATTGTCGTTAAATAAGATAAAGTTTTGAAACTGAGATGGAAATTTTTATAATCCAGGTTGCGATCTTGATATAAGCACCTGGCCCATTAATTACTTAGCATAGTTTAGTATGCGGCAGGATGGCTCAGTGATTAGAGCACCAGATTCCTAAGCAGACGTGCCCAGGTTCGAGCCCTGTCCGCGGCAAATTCTGGTCAGTACATGATGAGTTCCCAATAAGGACGAAACCGGTCTACTGGATAAATTGCCTTTTCTACACTATAAAATTCTTATTTTATACTGGCATATGTCAGTAATTAATTGGTCAGGTGATTAAATTATGATCGCAACCTAGATTATAATAATTGTTATCACCACCGCGAAACCAATGTTCGTTTTATTATATAAATGTTCATTTCAATACCACTTCCCCATGTAGTATGGTGTCTGTTCAGTAATGACAGATTTGGGATGATTAGTTGGAACTTTGGAACTAAATGGATGCCATATGAGCTCCACCTAAAGGAAAAATAGATTAACCAAGTTACATTAGTTAGTATATAACTGAAAATTGTGTGTAGTGTAGTATGCGGCAGGGTGGCTCAGTGGTTAGTGCACCAGATTCCGAAGCAGACGTGCCCAGGTTCGAGCCCTGTTCGCGGCAAATTTTGACCAGTACATGATGAGTTCCCAATAAGGACGAAACCGGTCTTCTATACTATACAATTCTTAGTTTATACTGATATATGTAAGTAGTTAATGGGTCAGGTGCTTATATCAAGATCGCAACCTTGATTATAGTAACTGTTATCACTGACCGCGCAACCAATGTTCGTTTAATTATGGGATGTAAATTAGCAAAGAAACTGTAATCCGATGTTTCTACAGATTGTTTTGCAAAGTGGAACATTTGCTGCTTTTTTAAAGTACCTGAAAAATGTAGGCTTTCCTTATAAAAGAGAAATTCTTTATCTGTAGGGGCTTGTATTTGAAGAAATCTCTAACGTGAAATATTGAATGATCCATCCGAAGTTCTGAATAAACATGGAATGTTTGAAAAATTAAAATTTCAAATATTAGCGGAATGTGGTTTCTTTAATTATACAAGCAGGGATTGAACGTAATAGGGTTATTATTTCACAAAACAAAAGGTCTTACTCAGTATGAGAAGGTAGTTTTGATCGAGTTATCGTACTTGTTACACTTGTTACATGCCAACCACAATCAATTCAGGTCAGTTGCAACATATGCACCCTGTTTGTAGGCTTTACGGTAGACGAAGAATCTTTGTTTTTTATTGGGTCTAATGGTTTTATTAAACATACTCCAGCACATGAATTGACCAAATAGTTAATTAATCTATAGAAGCCAATTAAAAAATCACTCATCTGGGCAATGTATAAAAGATTCCTTTAAAGTTGTTTAAAAGGTATGCAATTGGACATTCTCGTTTGATTTTGGGTCATCATTTTAAAAAGAAACTTGATTTGCGCCAGTTTATGCGGGCGAATATCCCAAATTCAAAAGTGATCGGAGCGAGGTTGGAATGATAACTTTATTTTTTTATTCAGATATTCAATTCATTTTCGACGGTTAATTATTCCGGAAAAATAATACATTATGAATGGATTACGCTTTGGCTTCAATCATGACAGTAATACTTATGCGCATGTTGGAACGATTGAACTTTGATATATTAAGTAAAGTGAAACTATGGAACCGTTATGGTGATGATATTTTCTTATCTGATATGATGGTGTGCACACGGTAGATTCACTTCATTAATTAAATAAATATCATGCAAATGTTTGACTTAAAATTGAAATTGAGTCGGATGGTAGTCTAGCTTTTTTGATGCGCTGCTCAAACGTAGAACTAATGACAGATTGTGCACATCAGTCTTCTATAAGAAAACATGTACAGTACAATATTTGCATTCCAGCAGCGTTTCATCATTGTTTGCTATTGATTTAGACAACTTATAGAAAAGTGATTCAAATTATACTTTGTTACTGTATGATCTTCTTTGCCAGAGACAAACACTGTTTTATATAAATGAGTGCCTAATATTTTACTTCGATGAATTAAAAATAAATTTGTTTAGTTTTGTCAGAAGGCTAAACCAAAGACAGCATGAACGAGAAGTATAATCTCTTGCACATCCATTTCGTCGTTATTGGCGACTCATCAGTAGGAGCCGGTATTACGCCCTTTGACCAAATATATAGTGGTTAAAGGGCGTAATACCGGCTCCTACTGATGAGTCGCCAGTAAGCACGAAACGAATGTGCATGAGATTATACATTCTTAATGCTGCCTTTCTGATTATCCTTCTGGTCACAACTGAACTAATTTGTTACTAGGTTCGCAAAACTTAATACATACTTGCATATATATTAGCTCTTCGCAACAAACAGTATTTAACTAATAAAGATGAATTGGCAGTTTCGCAGCAAAAACATTTATGAGATTTTTGAGATCTTATTAAAGGCTATTGTGTTAGTAACTGATACCTTATTGAAATCGATGAGTAATGGATACTAACACTATGGTTTCCGAGTCGGTACATGATACCAACCTGATGGATATAAATTTATGCTAAAGTTCACCCAAATTGAAAATTACAACAATTTCCGAACACCTGTTACTCCAGTTAAACCATACACTCTGGCCTTCATCGATATCAGTTATCACATTTCGCGGTAGGCATGACATCATTCAATTCAATATATTACAGTTAAATACTGTTTTGTTGCGAAGAACTAATATATATGCAAGTATGTATTAGGTTTTGCGAACCTAGTAACAAATTAGTTCAGTTGTGACCAGAAGGATAAACCAAAGGCAGCATGGACGGAAAGTATAATCTCATGCACATTCGTTTCGTGCTTACTGGCGACTCATCAGTAGGAGCCGGTATTACGCCCTTTAACCACTATATATTTGTACCGTCCTATTATTCCACATTCTTCTACCAAATATATAGTGGTTAATGGGCGTAATACCGGCTCCTACTGATGAGTCGCCAGTAAGCACGAAACGAATGTGCATGAGATTATACTTTCCGTTCATGCTGCCTTTGTTTCATCCTTCTGGTCACAACTGAACTAATTTGTTACTAGGTTCGCAACACCTAATACGTACTTGCATAAATATTAGCTCTTCGCAACAAACAGTATTTAACTGTTATATAAAGATAAATTTATTTGGATCGAGAAATTTATTAAAACTTGAATGTTTCAGTTTATAAATGCAAGCTTATTTAGTTATAAGTACTAAATTCCGACAATAGTTATGAAACTTAATTTTCCAAAAAGAACTGATTTCATTCAAAAACATAAAATAGATCACTCAACTGTGTTGGGATGTGGTTTCATTTCACGTCAGTACTTTCAGCAAAGTATATTGACAAGCTAAACAGGATTACAATGAGCCTCGTTAGATGAAGCTATTGACATCTATTAATATTTGTATTATCAGGTTCGTCGAGCCAACTTCAGCAGTGATCCTCACTTACAAGTTTTCGGCATTCAAGTAACGCCTAGAATGGCAGAAATCTCTGGTCGAGTGATCCCGGCACCGAAGATACAATATGGTGGCCGAACAAAAGCACAGGCTGCACCCCAAATGGGTGTTTGGGACATGCGTGGGAAACAGTTCTTTTCAGGCATTGAAATCAAAGTTTGGGCTATCGCCTGCTTTGCACCACACCGCATCGTCAAGGACGAAGCACTAAGGTGAATTTAAATGGTTACTATTTCAATCAATATCATTCAACATTGTTTCTGTAGGCATGCTTTGTTCTTTTTTGTGTGTTGCCATGTATACATACATACATACTTACAAAAAATGTGTATACATACCCGCGTAGCATTCGCACACACTAAAAACATTGTTTCTCTACCATAATATATAATCGTACATTCACGGCTGCATATCTGTATGCTTAGATTCACACCCTTAAGATCGACGCACATGACAGTCAGGGTAATGTGGTACTGTAACATCAGTGTACTTCACTCCTGTAATGCAGGGAGCATGAAATGGTACGTATAATAAAGAACTCCAAGTTATGCCAATATTGATTAAGTATGATAATGCGCTTTCAAAGTAAGTACTTTACAAGAAAAATTTATTTGATTTTCGGCAGACTATTTAAACCAGCAAAGTTTGCATGTCTGCAATTTTTTCTAAGCCTATCTCCTCGTTCGAGTCAAAATATGTTGGTTTATCGGTAGACTGGCTATTATGATACAATTCGAATTAAACCATATATGCTTTGCTTAATTTTCAGGTGGGCTTTAATATTTTTGCGAGGACTCCTAATCACCGCCCTACATCACGTAGTTTTCTCAATTTAGGCACTTTGACGCATTTGATTCACGATTGAATTCACGTCTAGTTCAGTTTCCAGATCGCGTAGCTAAGTATTTTAGGTATCCTGAACACCACATTTCAATGTCCTTAATGAAGAATTATTTCTCGTATTTTTTATCCTTTTAGAATTTTTGCAATTTTTTTAGCCTCTCTCCTCGTCCGACGCAAAATATGTTGGTTTATCGATAGACTGGCTCTTATAGTAGAGTTCGAATTAAACCATATATGCCTAAGATCGCGTGGCTAAATATTCTAGTTATTCTTTCCTCCAAATTTCCACGTCCTTCATTATGAATTATTTCTTGCGTTTTTCCTCCTCTTCCTTTTTTTGCAATTTTTTCTGAGCTTTCCTCCTCGTACGAGGCAGAATCTCTTTGTTTATTAGTAGACTTGCTATTATGGAACAATTCGAGTACTCCTAATCACCGCCCTACATCACGTAGTTTACTCAATTTAGGCACTTTGACGCATTTGATTTACGATTGAATTCACGTCTAGTTCAGTTTCCAGATCGCGTAGCTAAGTATTTTAGGTATCCTGAACATCACATTTCAATGTCCTTCAATAAGAGTTACTTCTCGTGTTTTTTCTCCTTTTTGAATGTTTGCAATTTTCTGTTAGCCTCTCTCCTCGTTCGAGGCAAAATATGTTGGTTTATCGGTAGACTGGCTCTTATAGTACAGTTCGAATTAAACTTTATATGCCTTGCTAAATTTGCAGGTGTGCTTTAATTATTTTTTGCGAGGAGTCCTAATCACCGCCCTAAATCACGACAAGTTGTCTCAATTTGGGCACTTTGACGCATTTGATTCACGATTAAATTCAACTCTAGTTCAATTTCTAGATCGCGTAGCTAAATTTTCTAGTTATTCTCTCCTCCAAATTTCCACGTCCTTCATTATGAAATATTTCTTGCGTTCTTCCTCCTCTTCCTTTTTTCTAATTTTTTCTTAGCTTCCCTCCATCGTACGAGGCAGAATCTCTTTGTTTATTGGTTGACTTGCTATTATGGAACAATTCGAAGTAAGCCATATTCACCTTAGTTCATTTGCACATCTGTGCTTTGATAAATTTTTGAGGAGATTCTCAGTTGCCGCCCTAAATCATAATAATTTCCCCCGTATTGGCTTGCATCCTCAATTTTCATTGAATGTTCAAGACTACTCTTTTGACTTATGAATAGCATGGCTAAATATTTTTACTCGTACGCGAAATTTTAATGTCAATGAATAAGAATTTATGCTGGATTTTCGTGTTTTCTGGAAACCGCTACATTCTCGCCTCTCTCCTCGTTCGAGGCTAAATTTGTTGGTTTATCGGTAGACTGGCTATTACAAAACAGTTCGAATTAAGCCATAAATGCCTAATTTGATTTGCACATTTGTGGTTTGATAATTTTTTGAGGAGATTACTACTTGCTGTCCTGAATCTTGACAATTTTCCCAAATTGGCATGCATCTTCAATTTTGACTGTTTGTTCAATTCTTTCCGCTTTTGACTTTTCAATGGCCTCGGTAAATACTTTTACTCGTACGCGAAGTTTTAACGTCAATGAACAAAATTTTTTTGGGATTTTGTATTTTTCTGGAAATCGTTAATGTCTCCTCTCTCTCCAAGTTCCAGGCAATATTTGTTGGATTTTCGATAGACTAGCTATTACAGCACAGTTCGACTAAAACCATAAATACCTAGCGTTATTCGCACATTTGTGGTTTAATTAATTTCTGGCAAATTCCTACCCTGCGCTCTAAATCACGTCAACATCTCTCAAATTTGGAAACTGTGGCATTTGACACATGACTGTATTAAAGTCTCGTTAAAATATTTAGGTCACTTAGCTAAGTATTTTACGTTGCCTCAACATCACATTTCAATGTCCTTGATTAAGAGTTACTTCTCGTGTTTTTTCTCCATTTTGTATGTTTGCAATTTTTTGTTAGCCTCTCTCCTCGTTCGAGGCAACATATGTTGGTTTATCGGTAGACTGGCTATTACGGTAAAGTTCGTAATAAACCATATATGACTTGCTTAATTTGAAGGTGTTCTTGAATAATTTTTTGCGAGGAGTCCTAATCACCGCCGTAAATCACGTAGTTTCGTCAATTTGGGCACTTTGACGCAGTAGATTCACGATTGAATTCAAGTCTAGTTCAGTTTCTAGATCGCGTAGCTAAGTATATTAGATATCCGGAAAACCAAATTTCAATTACCTTTGCTAAGAATTACTTCTCGTGTTTTTTCTCCTTTTAGAATGTTTTCCATTATTTGTTAGCCTCTCTCCTCGTTCGAGGCAAAATATTTTGGTCTATCGGTAGACTGGCTTTTATAGTACAGTTCGAATTAAACCATATATGCCTTGCTTAATTTGCAGTTTCGCTTTAATAATTTTTGCGAGGAGTCCTAATCACCGCCCTAAATCAATTAAAATTGTCTCATTTTGGCACATTGAGGAATATGATTTACGATTGAAATCAAGTCTATTTCAGTTTCTGTATCGCGTAGCTAAGTAGTTTAGGTATCCTGAACACCACATTTCAATGTCTTTAATTAATAATTAATTATTGTGTTTTTTCTCCTTTTGGAATGTTTGCAACTTTTGTTAGCCTCTCTCCTCGTTCGAGGCAAAATATGTTGGTTTATCGGTAGACTGGCTCTTATAGTACAGTTCGAATTAAACCATATATGCCTTGCTAAATTTGCAGGTGTGCTTTAAGAATTTTTTGCGAGGAGTCCTAATGACCGCCCTAAATCACGCAAAGTTGTCTTAATTTGGTCACTTTGACGCATTTGATTCAGGATTAAATTCAACTGTAGTTGAATTTCTAGATCGCGTAGCTAAATTTTCTTGTTATTCTCCTCCAAATTTCCACGTACTTCATTATGAATTATTTCTTGCGTTCTTCCTCCTCTTCCTTTTTTGCAATTTTTTCTTAGCTTCCCTCCTCGTACGAGGCAGAATCTCTTTGTTTCTTGGTAGACTTGCTATTATGGAACAATTCGAAGTAAGCCATATTCACCTTAGTTCATTTGCACATTTGTGCTTTGATAAATTTTTGAGGAGATTCTCACTTGCTGCCCTAAATCATAACAATATCACCCGTATTGGCCTGCATCGTCAATTTCTATTGAATGTTCAAGACTACTCTTTTGACTTATGAATAGCATGGATAAATATTTTTACTCGTACGCGAAATTTTTACGTCAATGAATAAAATTTTTTTGGGATTTTGCATTTTTTCTGGAAAACGTTTATGTCTCCTCTCTCTCCAAGTTCTAGGCAATATTTGTTGGATTTTCGATAGACTAGCTATTACAGCATAGTTCAACTAAAGCCATAAATGCCTAGCGTTATTCGTACATTTGTGGTTTAATTAATTTCTGGCAAATTCCTACCCTGCGCTCTAAATCACGTCAACATCTCTCAAATGTGCAAACTGTGGCATTTGACGCATGACTGTGTTAAAGTCTCGTTAAAATATTTAGGTCACGTAGCTAAGTATTTTACGTTGCCTCAACATCACATTTCAATGTCCTTGATTAAGAGTTACTTCTCGTGTTTTTTCTCCCTTTTGAATGTTTGCAATTTTTTGTTAGCCTCTCTCCTCGTTCGAGGCAACATATGTTGGTTTATCGGTAGACTGGCTATTACGGTAAAGTTCGTATTAAACCATATATGCCTTGCTTAAATTGAAGGTGTTCTTGAATAATTTTTTGCGAGGAGTCCTAATCACCGCCGTAAATCACGTAGTTTCGTCAATTTGGGCACTTTGACGCATTTGATTCACGATTAAATTCAACTCTAGTTCAATTTCTAGATCGCGTAGCTAAATTTTCTAGTTATTCTCTCCTCCAAATTTCCACGTCCTTCATTATGAAATATTTCTTGCGTTCTTCCTCCTCTTCCTTTTTTCTAATTTTTTCTTAGCTTCCCTCCACGTACGAGGCAGAATCTTTTTGTTTATTGGTAGACTTGCTATTATGGAACAGTTCGAAGTAAGCCATATTCACCTTAGTTCATTTGCACATTTGTGCTTTGATAACTTTTTGAGGAGATTCTCACTTGCTGCCCTAAATCATAACAATTTCACCCGTATTGGCTTGCATCGTCAATTTCTATTGAATGTTCAAGACTACTCTTTTGACTTATGAATAGCATGGCTAAATATTTTTACTCGTACGCGAAATTTTAATGGGATTTTGTATTTTTCTGGAAATCGTTAATGTCTCCTCTCTCTCTCCAAGCTCCAGGCAATATTTGTTGGATTTTCGGTAGACTAGCTATTACAGCACAGTTCGACTAAAGCCATAAATGCCTAGCGTTATTCGCACATTTGTGGTTTAATTAATTTCTGGCAAATTCCTACCCTGCGCTCTAAATAACGTCAACATCTCTCAAATTTGGAAACTGTGGCATTTGACACATGACTGTATTAAAGTCTCGTTAAAATATTTAGGTCACGTAGCTAAGTATTTTACGTATCCTCAACATCACATTTCAATGTCCTTGATTAAGAGTTACTTCTCGTGTTTTTTCTCCCTTTTGAATGTTTGCAATTTTTTGTTAGCCTCTCTCCTCGTTCGAGGCAACATATGTTGGTTTATCGGTAGACTGGCTATTACGGTAAAGTTCGTAATAAACCATATATGCCTTGCTTAATTTGAAGGTGTTCTTGAATAATTTTTTGCGAGGAGTCCTAATCACCGCCGTAAATCACGTAGTTTCGTCAATTTGGGCACTTTGACGCAGTAGATTCACGATTGAATTCAAGTCTAGTTCAGTTTCTAGATCGCGTAGCTAAGTATATTAGATATCCGGAAAAACAAATTTCAATTACCTTTGCTAAGAATTACTTCTCGTGTTTTTTCTCCTTTTAGAATGTTTTCCATTGTTTGTTAGCCTCTCTCCTCGTTCGAGGCAAAATATGTTGGTCTATCGGTAGACTGCCTTTTATAGTACAGTTCGAATTAAACCATATATGCCTTGCTTAATTTGCAGTTTCGCTTTAATAATTTTTGCGAGGAGTCCTAATCACCGCCCTAAATCAATTAAAATTGTCTCATTTTGGCACATTGAGGCATATGATTCACGATTGAATTCAAGTCTATTTCAGTTTCTGGATCGCGTAGCTAAGTAGTTTAGGTATCCTGAACACCACATTTCAATGTTTTTAATTAATAATTAATTATCGTGTTTTTTCTCCTTTTGGAATGTTTGCAACTTTTGTTAGCCTCTCTCCTCGTTCGAGTCAAAATATGTTGGTTTATCAGTAGACTGTCTCTTATAGTACAGTTCGAATTAAGCTTTGACGCATTAGATTCACGATTGAATTCAAGTCTAGTTCAGTTTCTAGATCGCGTAACTAAGTATTTGAGATATCAGGAAAACCAAATTTCAATGACCTTTATTAAGAATTACTTTTCGTGTTTTTCTCCTTTTAGAATGTTTTCCATTGTTTGTTAGCCTCTCTCCTCGTTCGAGGCAAAATATGATGGTCTATCGGTAGACTGGCTTTTATAGTACAGTTCGAATTAAACCATATATGCCTTGCTTAATTTGCAGTTTCGCTTTAATAATTTTTGCGAGGAGTCCTAATCACCGCCCTAAATCAATTAAAATTGTCTCATTTTGGCACATTGAGGCATATGATTCACGATTGAATTCAAGTCTATTTCAGTTTCTGGATCGCGTAGCTAAGTAGTTTAGGTATCCTGAACACCACATTTCAATGTCTTTAATTAATAATTAATTATCGTGTTTTTTCTCCTTTTGGAATGTTTGCAACTTTTGTTAGCCTCTCTCCTCGTTCGAGGCAAAATATGTTGGTTTATCGGTAGACTGGCTCTTATAGTACAGTTCGAATTAAACCATATATGCCTTGCTAAATTTGCAGGTGTGCTTTAAGAATTTTTTGCGAGGAGTCCTAATGACCGCCCTAAATCACGCAAAGTTGTCTTAATTTGGGCACTTTGACGCATTTGATTCAGGATTAAATTCAACTGTAGTTGAATTTCTAGATCGCGTAGCTAAATTTTCTAGTTATTCTCCTCCAAATTTCCACGTACTTCATTATGAATTATTTCTTGCGTTCTTCCTCCTCTTCCTTTTTTGCAATTTTTTCTTAGCTTCCCTCCTCGTACGAGGCAGAATCTCTTTGTTTCTTGGTAGACTTGCTATTATGGAACAATTCGAAGTAAGCCATATTCACCTTAGTTCATTTGCACATTTGTGCTTTGATAAATTTTTGAGGAGATTCTCACTTGCTGCCCTAAATCATAACAATTTCACCCGTATTGGCTTGCATCGTCAATTTCTATTGAATGTTCAAGACTACTCTTTTGACTTATGAATAGCATGGCTAAATATTTTTACTCGTACGCGAAATTTTAACGTCAATGAATAAGAATTTATGCTGGATTTTCGTGTTTTCTGGAAACCGCTACATTCTCGCCTCTCTCCTCGTTCGAGGCTAAATTTGTTGGTTTATCGGTAGACTGGCTATTACAAAACCGTTCGAATTAAGCCATAAATGCCTAATTTGATTTGCACATTTGTGGTTTGATAATTTTTTGAGGAGATTACTTCTTGCTGTCCTGAATCTTGACAATTTTCCCAAATTGGTATGCCTATTCAATTATGACTGTATGTTCAATTCTTTCCGCTTTTGACTTTTCAATGGCCTCGGTAAATACTTTTACTCGTACGCGAAGTTTTAACGTCAATGGACAAAACTTTTTTTGGGATTTTGTATTTTTCTGGAAATCGTTAATGTCTCCTCTCTCTCCAAGTTCCAGGCAATATTTGTTGGATTTTCGATAGACTAGCTATTACAGCACAGTTCGACTAAAACCATAAATGCCTAGCGTTATTCGCACATTTGTGGTTTAATTAATTTCTGGCAAATTCCTACCCTGCGCTCTAAATCACGTCAACATCTCTCAAATTTGGAAACTGTGGCATTTGACACATGACTGTATTAAAGTCTCGTTAAAATATTTAGGTCACGTAGCTAAGTATTTTACGTTGCCTCAACATCACATTTCAATGTCCTTGATTAAGAGTTACTTCTCGTGTTTTTTCTCCCTTTTGAATGTTTGCAATTTTTTGTTAGCATCTCTCCTCGTTCGAGGCAACATATGTTGGTTTATCGGTAGACTGGCTATTACGGTAAAGTTCGTAATAAACCATATATGCCTTGCTTAATTTGAAGGTGTTCTTGAATAATTTTTTGCGAGGAGTCCTAATCACCGCCGTAAATCACGTAGTTTCGTCAATTTGGGCACTTTGACGCAGTAGATTCACGATTGAATTCAAGTCTAGTTCAGTTTCTAGATCGCGTAGCTAAGTATATTAGATATCCGGAAAAACAAATTTCAATTACCTTTGCTAAGAATTACTTCTCGTGTTTTTTCTCCTTTTAGAATGTTTTCCATTGTTTGTTAGCCTCTCTCCTCGTTCGAGGCAAAATATGTTGGTCTATCGGTAGACTGCCTTTTATAGTACAGTTCGAATTAAACCATATATGCCTTGCTTAATTTGCAGTTTCGCTTTAATAATTTTTGCGAGGAGTCCTAATCACCGCCCTAAATCAATTAAAATTGTCTCATTTTGGCACATTGAGGAATATGATTCACGATTGAATTCAAGTCTATTTCAGTTTCTGTATCGCGTAGCTAAGTAGTTTAGGTATCCTGAACACCACATTTCAATGTCTTTAATTAATAATTAATTATCGTGTTTTTTCTCCTTTTGGAATGTTTGCAACTTTTGTTAGCCTCTCTCCTCGTTCGAGGCAAAATATGTTGGTTTATCGGTAGACTGGCTCTTATAGTACAGTTCGAATTAAACCATATATGCCTTGCTAAATTTGCAGGTGTGCTTTAAGAATTTTTTGCGAGGAGTCCTAATGACCGCCCTAAATCACGCAAAGTTGTCTTAATTTGGTCACTTTGACGCATTTGATTCAGGATTAAATTCAACTGTAGTTGAATTTCTAGATCGCGTAGCTAAATTTTCTTGTTATTCTCCTCCAAATTTCCACGTACTTCATTATGAATTATTTCTTGCGTTCTTCCTCCTCTTCCTTTTTTGCAATTTTTTCTTAGCTTCCCTCCTCGTACGAGGCAGAATCTCTTTGTTTCTTGGTAGACTTGCTATTATGGAACAATTCGAAGTAAGCCATATTCACCTTAGTTCATTTGCACATTTGTGCTTTGATAAATTTTTGAGGAGATTCTCACTTGCTGCCCTAAATCATAACAATTTCACCCGTATTGGCTTGCATCGTCAATTTCTATTGAATGTTCAAGACTACTCTTTTGACTTATGAATAGCATGGCTAAATATTTTTACTCGTACGCGAAATTTTTACGTCAATGAATAAAATTTTTTTGGGATTTTGCATTTTTTCTGGAAAACGTTAATGTCTCCTCTCTCTCCAAGTTCCAGGCAATATTTGTTGGATTTTCGATAGACTAGCTATTACAGCATAGTTCGACTAAAGCCATAAATGCCTAGCGTTATTCGTACATTTGTGGTTTAATTAATTTCTGGCAAATTCCTACCCTGCGCTCTAAATCACGTCAACATCTCTCAAATTTGCAAACTGTGGCATTTGACGCATGACTGTGTTAAAGTCTCGTTAAATTTTTTAGGTCACGTAGCTAAGTATTTTACGCATCCTGAACACCAAATTTCAATGACCTTTATTACGAATTATTTTTTGTGTTTTTCTCCTTTTAGAATGTTTTCCATTGTTTGTTAGCCTCTCTCCTCGTTCGAGGCAAAATATGTTGGTTTATCAGTAGACTGGCTCTTATAGTACAGTTCGAATTAAACTTTATATGCCTTGCTAAATTTGCAGTTTCGCTTTAATAATTTTTGCGAGGAGTCCTAATCACCGCCATAAATCACGTAATGTTTTCTCAATTTGGGCACTGACGCATTAGATACACGATTGAATTCGAGTCTAGTTCAATTTCTAGATCGCGTAGCTAAATATTCTAGTTATTCTCTCCAAATTTCCACGTCCTTCATTATGAATAATTCTTTGCGTTTTTCCTCTTCCTTTTTTGCAATTTTTTTTATCTTCCCTCATCGTACGAGGCAGAATCTCTTTGTTTATTGGTTGACTTGCTATTATAGAACAATTCGAATTAATCCATATTCACCTTAGTTCATTTGTACATCTGTGCTTTAATAAATTTTTGAAAAGATTCTCAGTTGCCCCCCTAAATCATAATAATTTCCCCCGTATTGGCTTGCATCCTCAATTTTCATTGAATGTTCAAGACTACTCTTTTGACTTATGAATAGCATGGCTAAATATTTTTACTCGTACGCGAAATTTTAATGTCAATGAATAAGAATTTATGCTGGATTTTCGTGTTTTCTGGAAACCGCTACATTCTCGCCTCTCTCCTCGTTCGAGGCTAAATTTGTTGGTTTATCGGTAGACTGGCTATTACAAAACAGTTCGAATTAAGCCATAAATGCCTAATTTGATTTGCACATTTGTGGTTTGATAATTTTTTGAGGAGATTACTACTTGCTGTCCTGAATCTTGACAATTTTCCCAAATTGGCATGCATCTTCAATTTTGACTGTTTGTTCAATTCTTTCCGCTTTTGACTTTTCAATGGCCTCGGTAAATACTTTTACTCGTACGCGAAGTTTTAACGTCAATGAACAAAATTTTTTGGGATTTTGTATTTTTCTGGAAATCGTTAATGTCTCCTCTCTCTCCAAGTTCCAGGCAATATTTGTTGGATTTTCGATAGACTAGCTATTACAGCACAGTTCGACTAAAGCCATAAATGCCTAGCGTTATTCGCACATTTGTGGTTTAATTAATTTCTGGCAAATTCCTACCCTGCGCTCTAAATCACGTCAACATCTCTCAAATTTGGAAACTGTGGCATTTGACACATGACTGTATTAAAGTCTCGTTAAAATATTTAGGTCACTTAGCTAAGTATTTTACGTTGCCTCAACATCACATTTCAATGTCCTTGATTAAGAGTTACTTCTCGTGTTTTTTCTCCCTTTTGTATGTTTGCAATTTTTTGTTAGCCTCTCTCCTCGTTCGAGGCAACATATGTTGGTTTATCGGTAGACTGGCTATTACGGTAAAGTTCGTAATAAACCATATATGACTTGCTTAATTTGAAGGTGTTCTTGAATAATTTTTTGCGAGGAGTCCTAATCACCGCCGTAAATCACGTAGTTTCGTCAATTTGGGCACTTTGACGCAGTAGATTCACGATTGAATTCAAGTCTAGTTCAGTTTCTAGATCGCGTAGCTAAGTATATTAGATATCCGGAAAACCAAATTTCAATTACCTTTGCTAAGAATTACTTCTCGTGTTTTTTCTCCTTTTAGAATGTTTTCCATTATTTGTTAGCCTCTCTCCTCGTTCGAGGCAAAATATGTTGGTCTATCGGTAGACTGGCTTTTATAGTACAGTTCGAATTAAACCATATATGCCTTGCTAAATTTGCAGGTGTGCTTTAAGAATTTTTTGCGAGGAGTCCTAATGACCGCCCTAAATCACGCAAAGTTGTCTTAATTTGGGCACTTTGACGCATTTGATTCAGGATTAAATTCAACTGTAGTTGAATTTCTAGATCGCGTAGCTAAATTTTCTTGTTATTCTCCTCCAAATTTTCACGTACTTCATTATGAATTATTTCTTGCGTTCTTCCTCCTCTTCCTTTTTTGCAATTTTTTCTTAGCTTCCCTCCTCGTACGAGGCAGAATCTCTTTGTTTCTTGGTAGACTTGCTATTATGGAACAATTCGAAGTAAGCCATATTCACCTTAGTTCATTTGCACATTTGTGCTTTGATAAATTTTTGAGGAGATTCTCACTTGCTGCCCTAAATCATAACAATTTCACCCGTATTGGCTTGCATCGTCAATTTCTATTGAATGTTCAAGACTACTCTTTTGACTTATGAATAGCATGGCTAAATATTTTTACTCGTACGCGAAATTTTTACGTCAATGAATAAAATTTTTTTGGGATTTTGCATTTTTTCTGGAAAACGTTAATGTCTCCTCTCTCTCCAAGTTCCAGGCAATATTTGTTGGATTTTCGATAGACTAGCTATTACAGCATAGTTCGACTAAAGCCATAAATGCCTAGCGTTATTCGTACATTTGTGGTTTAATTAATTTCTGGCAAATTCCTACCCTGCGCTCTAAATCACGTCAACATCTCTCAAATTTGCAAACTGTGGCATTTGACGCATGACTGTGTTAAAGTCTCGTTAAATTTTTTAAGGGCACGTAGCTAAGTATTTTACGCATCCTGAACACCAAATTTCAATGACCTTTATTACGAATTACTTTTTGTGTTTTTCTCCTTTTAGAATGTTTTCCATTGTTTGTTAGCCTCTCTCCTCGTTCGAGGCAAAATATGTTGGTTTATCAGTAGACTGGCTCTTATAGTACAGTTCGAATTAAACTTTATATGCCTTGCTAAATTTGCAGTTTCGCTTTAATAATTTTTGCGAGGAGTCCTAATCACCGCCATAAATCACGTAATGTTTTCTCAATTTGGGCACTGACGCATTAGATACACGATTGAATTCGAGTCTAGTTCAATTTCTAGATCGCGTAGCTAAATATTCTAGTTATTCTCTCCAAATTTCCACGTCCTTCATTATGAATAATTCTTTGCGTTTTTCCTCTTCCTTTTTTGCAATTTTTTTTATCTTCCCTCATCGTACGAGGCAGAATCTCTTTGTTTATTGGTTGACTTGCTATTATATAACAATTCGAATTAAGCCATATTCACCTTAGTTCATTTGTACATCTGTGCTTTAATAAATTTTTGAAAAGATTCTCAGTTGCCCCCCTAAATCATAATAATTTCCCCCGTATTGGCTTGCATCCTCAATTTTCATTGAATGTTCAAGACTACTCTTTTGACTTATGAATAGCATGGCTAAATATTTTTACTCGTACGCGAAATTTTAATGTCAATGAATAAGAATTTATGCTGGATTTTCGTGTTTTCTGGAAACCGCTACATTCTCGCCTCTCTCCTCGTTCGAGGCTAAATTTGTTGGTTTATCGGTAGACTGGCTATTACAAAACAGTTCGAATTAAGCCATAAATGCCTAATTTGATTTGCACATTTGTGGTTTGATAATTTTTTGAGGAGATTACTACTTGCTGTCCTGAATCTTGACAATTTTCCCAAATTGGCATGCATCTTCAATTTTGACTGTATGTTCAATTCTTTCCGCTTTTGACTTTTCAATGGCCTCGGTAAATACTTTTACTCGTACGCGAAGTTTTAACGTCAATGAACAAAATTTTTTGGGATTTTGTATTTTTCTGGAAATCGTTAATGTCTCCTCTCTCTCCAAGTTCCAGGCAATATTTGTTGGATTTTCGATAGACTAGCTATTACAGCACAGTTCGACTAAAACCATAAATGCCTAGCGTTATTCGCACATTTGTGGTTTAATTAATTTCTGGCAAATTCCTACCCTGCGCTCTAAATCACGTCAACATCTCTCAAATTTGGAAACTGTGGCATTTGACACATGACTGTATTAAAGTCTCGTTAAAATATTTAGGTCACGTAGCTAAGTATTTTACGTTGCCTCAACATCACATTTCAATGTCCTTGATTAAGAGTTACTTCTCGTGTTTTTTCTCCCTTTTGAATGTTTGCAATTTTTTGTTAGCCTCTCTCCTCGTTCGAGGCAACATATGTTGGTTTATCGGTAGACTGGCTATTACGGTAAAGTTCGTAATAAACCATATATGCCTTGCTTAATTTGAAGGTGTTCTTGAATAATTTTTTGCGAGGAGTCCTAATCACCGCCGTAAATCACGTAGTTTCGTCAATTTGGGCACTTTGACGCAGTAGATTCACGATTGAATTCAAGTCTAGTTCAGTTTCTAGATCGCGTAGCTAAGTATATTAGATATCCGGAAAACCAAATTTCAATTACCTTTGCTAAGAATTACTTCTCGTGTTTTTTCTCCTTTTAGAATGTTTTCCATTATTTGTTAGCCTCTCTCCTCGTTCGAGGCAAAATATTTTGGTCTATCGGTAGACTGGCTTTTATAGTACAGTTCGAATTAAACCATATATGCCTTGCTTAATTTGCAGTTTCGCTTTAATAATTTTTGCGAGGAGTCCTAATCACCGCCCTAAATCAATTAAAATTGTCTCATTTTGGCACATTGAGGCATATGATTCACGATTGAATTCAAGTCTATTTCAATTTCTGGATCGCGTAGCTAAGTAGTTTAGGTATCCTGAACACCACATTTCAATGTCTTTAATTAATTAATTATCGTGTTTTTTCTCCTTTTTGAATGTTTGCAACTTTTGTTAGCCTCTCTCCTCGTTCGAGGCAAAATATGTTGGTTTATCGGTAGACTGGCTCTTATAGTACAGTTCGAATTAAACCATATATGCCTTGCTAAATTTGCAGGTGTGCTTTAAGATTTTTTTGCGAGGAGTCCTAATGACCGCCCTAAATCACGCAAAGTTGTCTCAATTTGGGCACTTTGACGCATTTGATTCACGATTAAATTCAATTCTAGTTCAATTTCTAGATCGCGTAGCTAAATATTCTAGTTATTCTCTCCTCCAAATTTCTACGTCCTTCATTATGAATTATTTATTGCGTTTTTCCTCCTTTTCCTTTATTTGCAATTTTTTAGCCTCTTTCCACGTACGAGGCAGAATCTCTTGGTTTATTGGTAGACTTGCTATTATGGAAAAATTCGAATTAAGCCATAATCATCTCAGTTCATTTGCACGTTTGTGCTTGAATAAATTTCTGCCCTAAATAGTAATAATTTCCCCCATATTAGCATTGAATGTTCAAGACTACTCATTTGAATTATGAATAGCCTATCTAAATATTTATACTCTTACACGAAATTTTAACGTCAATGCATAAGAATTTGTGTTGGATTTTCGTCTTTTCTGGAAATCGCTACTTTCTTGCCTCTCTTCTTGTTCAAGACAAGATTTGTTGTGCTATTGGTAGATTAGCTATTACAGCACATTTCAAATAAAGACATGTTTAAATTTTTTCGCACATTTGTGGTTTAGTAAATTGTTTTGGGATTCCTAATCTGCGTTCCAAATCACTTTAACTTTTCTCAAAATAACAAACTGTCGCGTTTGACACACGACTGTATTATAGTCACGTTCAATTTCTAGATCAAGTAGCTATGTATTTTAGATATCCTGAACACTAAATTTCAATGACTTAGATTAACAATTACTTCTCGTGTTTTTCTCCTTTTAAAAAGTTTTCAATTTTTTGTTAGCCTCTCTCCTCGTTCGAGGCAAAATATGGTGGTTTATCGGTAGACTGACTTTTATGGGACAGTTCGAATTAAACTATACATGGCTAGCATAAATTTCACGTGTGCTTTAGTAATTTATTGTGAGGATTCGTAATCACCGCCCTAAATCAAGTAATTTTCTCAATTTGGCTCATTGACGCATTTGATTCATGACAGAATTCAAGTCTAGTTCAATTTCTAGATCGCCTAACTAAGTATTGTACGTATCCTCTCCTTCAAATTTCCGCGTACTTCATTAAGAATTATTTCTTGCGTTTTTGCTCTTTTTCCTTTGTTCGCAATTTTTTCTTAGCCTCTCCTCGTACGAGGCAGAATCTCGTGGTTTGTCGATTTAAGCCTTAATCACCTCAGTTCATTTGCACATTTGTGCTTTAATAAATTTTTGATGAGATACTCAAATACTGCCCTCAGTCATGAAAATTTTTCCCAAATTGGCATGCAGCGTCAATTGTGACTGTATGTTCAATTCCTTATTTATTTGACTTATGAAAAGCTTAGGTAAATATGTTTACTCGTACTACAATTTTTAACGTCAATGAATATGGATTTCTGTGTTATGTTGCTTTTTTTCCGGAAACCGCTGGTTTCTCATCTCTCCTCATTCGAGACAAAATTTGTTGGATTATCTGTAGACTAGTTGTTACAGCACAGTTCGAATAAAGTCATAAATGCTTACTTTATTGGCATATTTGTGCTTTGATATATTTTTGAAGAGGGATCCTTTTCACTGCCGTTATTCACGTCAACTTTTCTCAAATTGTCATACTGACGTATTTGCCTCTCAATTGGATAGATATTTCCTTTAAAATACACTAGAAGTTTTTCCAATTTGTTTTAAGTCTATACTCGGCGTTTTAAATTTTTTGTCTTTTATTTCCGGTTACATAGCTTCTCCTGTTGTATGAGACATAATTAGTTGGATCTTCGGCAGACTGGCATTTTCAGCCGCGTTGGAATTAAGCCTGAAATTCTGAGCTTAAACTGTATTGATATGTATTATTAATTTTGATGCTTTTTCGCCGCACAGAAGTACTTGAAAAGTTGTCTTATTGTCAAAAATTATCACTACTCAATGTTGAATAATAATATTATTACGCCTAATTGTGCTTTGCCTGTTTGTCTTTTTCAGACAATTTACTTCGCAGCTGCAAAAAATATCGAATGATGCCGGAATGCCTATTGTGTCGCAGCCGTGCTTCTGTAAGTACGCAACAGGTCAAGACCAGGTAGAACCAATGTTTCGCTACCTGAGAAGCAATTATCCTGGCCTCCAATTGATTGTTGTCGTCCTTCCCGGAAAGACACCTGTCTACGCAGAGGTGAAGCGAGTCGGCGATATAATGTTCGGCTTGGCGACGCAATGCGTTCAATCGAAAAATGTAAACAGGACGTCACCACAAACACTGTCCAACCTTTGCTTGAAGATCAACGTAAAACTGGGCGGCATTAACAGTATACTTGTGCCAACTGTGCGACCAGCCGTATTTCGAGAGCCTGTCATTTTCCTTGGAGCCGATGTTACCCATCCACCGGCCGGTATGGACTTTCATTTCGGTGAATGAATGCGTGGATGGTTTTTATGTTTTTTGGTGTGCCTTTGTCAACAGAAGTAACTGCTCAGCCTACCTTTTAGGGTGACAGCCAGACAGTTGAGTCGAAACCCTCTCGCGCTTTCAGCAGCGATGCTGATAATACTATATATATGGTTATGGACAATGAAATGCATATTCCATGTAGGGTTTTGCAATGGCTGGGACAGTTTTGTGCTTGGTCGACAATACGTAAACTAAATCACGAGGCGACGTTTTGCATCCGAGTTTCCAAGTGCATCGTGAAGCTCCCGATAACACCATACAACCTTATTACTAACTCTTCAAGTTCTGTCCAGAATTTACCGCGGAGGAGACTAACCGGAAACCTTTGCTTCGGCGCATTAAGCTCTACATACTGCGCCACCCGTTGCAAATTTATGTTTTTAATTGGTCTTCACTTCAGTTGGGTACTATTTTGAATCTTTTAAGACTTCAAATTTTAACTAGCCACCCAGGTATGTCATTATACAATATACCATTCTACTCGGAGTAGTTATGCAGAATGCCAATTATGGCAATAAAATTTCCCAAAGTTATACCGTGTGTATTATATAATGACAGAATGCGAGATGGCTGGTTGGAACTTTAGGTGCTTAGGTTCCGCAAGAAGAAAAGTCTAACCCCAAACGTATTTTTTTGTCTGCAATCTGTAGCATGTGCCACAGGTGGAGCATGGGATTGACTCACAGTCTGATGCAAATGTGCCCCGGTGTGAGACGGGTCCGCGGTAGATGTTCTAGATTTTACATGAAGACAAAACCAGTCTACTAGATGGATTGCCTTTGCTATTTTGTGTAATACCCCTCTTATACTAAAAATTGTTTATACACAGTAGTATCGGTGGTTATGTAAAATTAGAAATTGTACTAATTGTTTTCATCACGATTGCAATCAGTGGTTGCTTAATGGCATAAATCTTTAATTTAATACAACTTCTTCAAGTAACGTGGTGCTTGTTCTGTGATCACGGATTGTGGATGACTAGTTGAAACTTTTGGTTTAAAGAGATGCGACATAGACTCCATTTTAAGTAAAGGCTGACAAGAAAATAGAAGTTTGTATATGAATTTAAATTGTGTTGTTTGCGGCACGGATGGCGCAGTGGATAGAGTTAAAAACTCCGAAGCAAATGCACCTAGATTCGCATCTCGCCCGGTGGAAATTCTAGACAGTGATGAGTTTTGTAGAACGAAACCGGTCTACTGGATGAATTGCCTTTGCAACCTGATACAATGTTTCGTTTATACTGACTATATATATATATATATATATATATATATATATATATATATATATATATATATATATATCCCAATACAGACCCAGTGACCTCGTTTATTATACTACGTAGTTTGAGGTTCTTCAGAAGCCTTCTATAATGATATATTTGTATTTTGCATTAAAATATTAATCGTAAATTGAAGCACAAATTTACCATAAAACTGGCGAATAAAATTCAGATTGTAAAAGGCCATCTTCTATTCGACAGAACAGTCCGTTAGAGCTATTTGGAGTGGAATTGGAATAGAGTTGAAATAAATGCATGCATTGCATAATAACGAACAGGAAGTAGGAAGCGTATACGCTGAGCCACGAGAACACTCGCACACATACGCACATAAACTTCACCAGTTTATACCAAAATCACACGAGAACTTGTTCTGCCTATTTAGCATATAACTGCTCCAGCTTTGCGTAAATATCGTTTTCTGCTGGGAAAATACCTTGAAATCGCCTAATTTGACGGGATTTTTTTATAAAAAATGTGTTCAACCTTTGTGAAACCGCTTTCTATCTTGCCAGCTGTTTAATCTGAAATTCTTTAGGAGCTCGTTTCCAAAGTTTTCGGCCAGTCCGACCTACATAATGCACTGTCTAGCTATATCATTTAAGAGAAACATGTTGCGCGACAGGAAATAAACAATTTACCTGATTTTCGGATTGCGTACCGAAATATTTGAATCCACTGTCATCATGATTTTTGCAGATATTTCGGGCTCCAATTACGGAGCCCTTTTTCAATGCCAAACACATCACACACTTAGTTGACAACCAATATGTCAAGTGGAAATATTAATTTAAACCACCTCATTTATACTTGATTTTAGATCTCTTAAGCATAACGTTTTTTTATAAAAGTGTTAGGAAAGTGTATGTTAAATTGGTTTGTGTATGTGTCTACATGTATACACTCTTCGCAATGAGATTACAGTGATATAATGACAATTAATGACAACTCACTAGATAAGCGTACGTCATGCCTGTGTGTATGTGTTCTCGTTTGTTTTGAATTGAGGAGTAATCAGTTAATGCAAGTGTACACTCATCCCAGTGAAATTACAGCGATTTGGCAACATCTGACTATTCACTGGATAAGCGTGTTTGTGTGTATGTGCGTGAGCGTTTACTTAAAACTGAGAGCTAATCTGTTACATGTAATTACAGGCACGTGTAACGGTCATACAAGTAAAACTAAAATGATAACTGTCATTTCCTAGCTGCACACGTCAGACCTATTTTACACTTACTTTTCTAAATGAAGTAAATACGAGTGGCATTTCGGTGAGGAGGGGGAATGACACTATTAATAGAGTAAATAATTAATAGGTAGTAAAATTAAATTAGAAACGGATAAAGTACATTTTAAAAGATGTATTATTTTGTTTCTCAAAGCTGTCCTTTTCGTTTCGGATTTGACCGCATTTTTCTTGTGCGGGACAATTGTTAGCACTCATAGGTCGGCAAAATCTTGAACCTTTTATCTTTTCAGATGATGTAATTTTTGGCCTCAGTTGATGGGTTCTCACTTGTCCCTTCTCCTTTAAGCCTTCAATTAGCTGATTGTCTGAAAGCGCTTTAGGATCAAGATCCGCCATTGATCTTTCACCTATATTTCGAGACGTTATTTCCAGTCTCATCTTCAGGGTTGACACAATACGCACAGGAGTAAAACACAACTTGTGGCAAATGTGGTATCCTCATTCAAGGCAGATATATTTATATATATTTTATTTTAATTGTCTTCCTAATATCCGGTCTTCATACCTAGTCTCTAATACTCAAATGTATACAAAAACTTATCCCTGTCCCCTCTGCGCACACATCTACCTATAAACATGTGTATTTTAACTATAAGCACACCTAATGGATTGACATACACGTCTATCAATGATGTCTATATTTTAATTGCTGTACCGGACGCATAGAAAGATCAACAAATTTTGAATTCTATATTGCTGTAATCCTCACCTGCCCCCCAGTTCACCTAATTCCATCCAGCTTGCAATCGGTTATATACAGAGAGATTAAAAAAACTATTGAAACTCTATAGAGTATTATTCTATCATTTTGACAAGACCGAATACGGAAGTTACACTAACTAAATCGTTTTTCCGCTCAGTACACATTTATACTCAGATCCTATATGAATGACACTATTAAAAATTGCCGGATAAAGAAGATACTAGTAATAGTGCAAAGAAAATAAAATAAAATAAACCTTGCCATCATGTATAGATAAATGTATGTTAAAGGCGCTACACTAACAACAAGTAATCAAGGATGAAATAATCAAAATAAATTAGGCGATATTGAATTAATCAATCTCCACCTCTGTAAGTTAATATCAGTCCAGTGTTCTTATTCTTTTACTTGAGCGAGTTTCTGATTCTGATTCTGATTCGTGCAATCTTCGTTTTCTACCATTATTTAGTGCTGTATTCCAAATAGGACCTAGTGCTTTTTCTACGGCTGTTTCATTCATTATGTCATTTCTCGATTTAATTTCGATGGATTCTCTAATCAGTCTAGTCGATCTGCTACGACTACAAATTGATATACGTCTGCACCCATCCCAATTAATTGTGTGTCCTGTCTCTACTGTATGGCGTGCAAGATCTGATCTATTAACATGGGCATACTTGCATGCGGTTTTATGTTCCCCTCTTCTAACCTTAATTGGGCGCATGGTTTCACCCACATACATCAAGTTACAGTCGTTACATGGAATTTCATATACTCCTGATGTGTCTAGCGGTTCTATTTTTTCCTTTTGGTTGGGAAGTATAATACCTAGTGTAAGGGTCTGTTTTAAAATAGTACGTATATTGTATTTTGATGCTACCATTTTTATTTTCCTACTTAGTTTAGAGTCAGGTATAACCATTACCCTCCGGTCATCTTTTAATTTATTTGACTTCACGTACTTCCAGTCATGATTAAATTTACTTATAACGCTCATTATAGTTGCTTCAATTAACTTTAGAGGATACCCATTAGCACTGAATATTTCTCGCAGTCTCCCTAATTCAATCTCTCTATGTTTATTATCTGTTAATCTTAAGCTTCTTATTATCATCGATTTTAAGATACCGATTTTCATTCTATATGGATGATTTGAATCGAAATTAAGAAGGATACCTGAGTAAGTATCCTTCCTATAAACATCCCGTTCTAGTTTTGTACCATTTCTAATTAACTTGACATCCAGAAATGGTAATTCGCCACATGATTCATTTTCAATTGTAAATTTAATCATGATGACAGTGGATTCAAATATTTCGGTACGCAATCCGAAAATCAGGTAAATTAGCTATATCATTTTTATGAACATATAATGTTTACCTGTTCTTGTGCATGGCGTTTAATATTCAACATTTATGTTTAGCAGGCGTATTGTTGTGTAAATAAAATAGCTGTGTATTAGACATCAGTGAAGGCACTGCGTTTTTAATTATTCGACTAAATATTTCGGATCACACGTCCTCCTTAAAATGTATACTGATATCGATCAGGTTTTGGCTCAGCCCGGCTGAATTGCATTTTTGTTGTTTATACTTATTGTTGACGTCAGCAGACACTTTAGGACACCTTTTTCAAATAAAGTTGTTTTGAGCAGTGCCAGTTCTTCAGAAAAGAATTTTAGGATATATTTGCTTTCAAATTTATCTTTTTTTCTTAATTGAGACAGCGCTTGAGGTAAAGGATGTATTGTCCAGCCCATATCTCTTTGCTATATTTTCCGTTTTAGGCAAGGTAGAACATTTAGACGTCAGTTATTAGACTACCTAGCGTGCTATCCAGCGCCAGTCCATCGACTTGCTTAAGCTGTTGGCCTTTACAATGAAATTGAACGTACTTTGTGCATTTAGTGTGGAGAATTTTATTGTGTATGTTGTCAGCACAAAATAAACATTGCGTAAGACAGTATATGCAATAAATCAAGTAAACCGGTTTCGTCATTTTTAGTACTTGCCAGAATTTCTGTGACCGGGACTCGAATTGAGGAACACTTACTTCAGTCTTTCATTTTTGTTGCGCTAGATGTCTTATTTATTGTATTGTAGTAAGACTTCTAATTCTGCCTTATTGGCATAGGCTACTCTGGTATCCGCCACAAAGGATATTTTGATTTCCGTTTATTCCTGCGTGTATGCATGCATGCATACTTGTGTATATGTGTGTTTGAATGTGTTTGTGTATATGTGGGTATGTATGCATGTAAATGTATGTGTGTATTAGTGCAAAACATGTGTATGTGTGTACGGGGGTATGCATAAATTTATTTACATATATTGGTATGAATGCTTCAAATTATGCTTGTTCATATGAAGAAATGTTTGTATGTCGGTGTGTATGTATCTAACGACTTATGCATTTTTGTTTATGTTCGTTATTTGTGTAACTGGTTTATTTTAAATATCTTTTGAGATGTTGATTTTTTCGAACTGCCTTGACTCGCTATTCTGAGTTAACTTGCTGAAATTTCCCTAAACGATGCTGAAACCTTAGTGTTCCACAAGGCTGCTTACTTTTACTGACAGCATATTTATTCCATATGTGTTGTAAACTTGATTATAATAATTGCTATCACTGTCCGCGCAACCAATGCTCGTTCGATTATATAAATGTTCGTTTCAGTACCACTTTCCGTTGTAGTGTGGTGTCTGTTTAGTAATGACAGATTGGGAATTGTTAGTTGGAACTTTGGTTCTAAATGGATGCCATATGAGCTCCACCTAAAGGAAAAATTGACTAACCAAGTTACATTAGTTAGTATATAACTGAAAATTGTGTGTGGTGTAGTGTGCGGCAGGATAGCTCAGTGGTTAGAGCACCAGATTCCGAAGCAGACGTGCCCAGGTTCGTATCCTGTCCGCGGCAAATTCTGGCCAGTACTTGATGAGTTCCCAACAAGGACGAAACCGGTCTACTGGATGAATTGCCTTCTCTACACAATACAATTCTTAGTTTATACTGACATGCATGTAAGTAATTAATGGGTCAGGTATTTATATCAAGATCGCAAATTCGATTATAATTATTATCACCGCCTGTGCGACCAATGTTCGTGTAAATATTCCACGGGAGTTAGTAGTTATGGAGACGAAATCACATTCGGGGAAGATTGAATAATTTCAAAACCAAAGTATGTAAGTGTAAATTTTCTTCAGTGTGCGTAATTTGTCCTGCGACTTGTTTGTTGTAGTTGTGGTTGTTGTACTGTTGCTCTGTTGCTATAGTGCTGTTTGCGTCCACGTGCGTTGTGTTACATGCATCATTAATTGTCTTTTGCATGTTCTCCTGATTACCTTATGCTGTGAATGTTTATAGGCGACAAGACAAAACCGAGTATTGCTGCTGTTGTAGCCAGCATGGATGCCCATCCTAGCCGCTACTCGGCGACAGTTCGCGTGCAAACTCATCGTCAGGAGACTATACAGGATCTTTATCCTATGGTGAAAGATCTACTGCTTCAGTTCTACCGGTCAACACGATTTAAACCGGCTCGTATTATCTACTATCGTGACGGCGTATCTGAAGGTCAATTCATCAACGTAAGCGGCTCTTTGTTCGGTTGAATCTAAGTATTGCCTTTATTTAATGAAGAATTTGTCTTTGTTTATCTATCTTTTTGTTTCACATTGCTTTGCTAAATGATCTCACAATTTTGGAGTAAAATGTCGACAAACGCCGCATGCATCTATTGGTTTTTCTATTCTATTTACTGTGGATTTTGTATCTACTCATTGTCCCTAATGAACTAACTCTGACATATTTAATCCTTCTGCTTTTCAGAATTTGAAGTAGAGTAAATATTCTAACAGTTTGTGCTAAAAGGTAAATTCAGATAAATTCTTGAGGTCTTTCATAACCTTTGATTGATTGAAATATGTTTGTAAAGCATACTAAAAAAGGCAGATTGTAAGTACACTCAAGAGCAATTATGGTGAATTGTCATGATAAAGAAATACTCTATAATCGTTTTTATTTTTTCCCGACGAATAAGACAAACTTTTCTTTCTTAGTTGGGCAGAGTTAGCTACGAGGCTTAGTTTTGTTTATGATATGATAAAGTGCAAACCGCAATAAAGCTGTATTGTCCGGTTATGACTTGTCTCAAAATTGATTTGCCATTATGGTGTTGTGTAAAGATTTAGTTTGCCTCATTCTTGTGTGCTATCTGAGTAAACTTGCTAATAGTAGCTAGATCCTTCCCCTTATAAACCACTCGCTTTTAATAATTTGAATGTCTTAATCATTAATTTTGTCATTATTATCACTTTTTAATGATTATAGCTTGTTTTTGT
Source organism: Eudiplozoon nipponicum (assembly GCA_029291075.1). NCBI lineage: Eukaryota > Metazoa > Platyhelminthes > Monogenea > Mazocraeidea > Diplozoidae > Eudiplozoon > Eudiplozoon nipponicum. The sequence goes on along the minus strand of JAQBSW010004922.1, from coordinate 21,314 downwards.
TATTTTTCTTATGGTTATATGGCAGTGCAACAGTCATTCATTACTGTGCATGATGATGATGGGTAGATGGCGCTTGTCATTTGTGCTTGGTCAAACACATTCTTTTTTTATAACTTAGTTAATTTCTACACTAATTTTAGGTTTTGAATCACGAGCTGAGGGCTATTCGTGAGGCTTGTGTAAAACTGGAGCTTGGCTATCAGCCGGGTATCACTTTCATCGTTGTGCAGAAACGACATCATACTCGGCTCTTCTGCTCTGACAAGAAAGACCAAATGGGCAAGTCGGGAAACATTCCGGCCGGCACCACTGTCGATCAAATTATAACGCACCCAACGGAGTTTGACTTTTATTTGTGCAGCCACGCTGGTATTCAGGGAACCTCGAGGCCCAGTCACTATCATGTGCTGTGGGACGACAACAGGTAAGATGATCAAACTTATTCCAGCTAGATTTAATTTTTTGCATCAACTAGGAATAATTGTTGTTAATGTGCTTTATACGAAGACGGCTGCGTATATCGAAGTTTAGAAATTGCCCTGGGGTATACGCGCTCGCAAATTGACCGAATAAGCCGTGCCTCTCGTACTCATCTAATAGAAGATCTCCGAAGTTCGCTGGTAGCCTATTAGACCTATTAAAGATATGATACCAATTATTTTTAGCTCATATACGTTGGAGCAACAAAATTTGATGATATACCTACATACATAGAAGCCGAAATAGATATTTATATATTAACACGGTGAGTTTTAGAGAAGCTTACATCAATAAGACAGATTTAACCAGGACTCCACATTGAATCATGTTTGCCTCTAGACTGTCACATATTTTCGTCCAGTCACGTGACCAATATTATGAAAAATAATATCCGGTCAAGCGGTGACTCGTATCCCAACTACAGTTCCAGCCAGCCACCAGAGTTGCCGCAATGGCCTGGTGAGCAGGTGTTGAAACTGAATTTTAGTTCAACCAATTAGATTCGATGATAATGGTACATCAAAGAGCAACTTTAAAGAACTGTAGGCACTTAAATTTTATTATTAATAAATGCATCTTACGTTATCTTGATTATGAGGAAAGGACCATTGTCGTCGCGTATTCAACGGAGCACAAAATGCAGGTGATAACTTAAAATCTGCAATTAGAGAGCGGTTAGTGCTTTATGTCGCAAAGTATCATTCATTCGTACGCGTGCTAAGATTATTATGAGGAGAGGAACTGGAGACGTTATCATCAATGAAACGTAGCTGAACACACGTCAGAATACACATGGTGTACATTGAGCATACATATGATGGCATACTGTAATAGTAATAGACAATTTGATGTTCAATAACAGTCCACAAAACTGCAAATTTTAAGATTGTGTGGAATTGAAGCATCCATATATTATGCTGGTGAAATGCTGTGTAGTATTTGCATAGATGTTCTGCTAACCAATATCAATTCATAAAATTATCATATACCACCGGCAGTTAAAGTTGATTTTTCGATGCCACTCAATACTGAAGAGTAGCATCTGACGTTGAGATGAAAGCCAATGCCTTCTGTTACCAAGAACTAGTGCATCTCCTTTGTAATAGCGCCAGAGCTATCGCGAAACTTACCGATTCTGAAGGGTTAGAAAGATATCTTCCACTCTCTCTTGAATAGATTACGTGGCTCCAATCGATTCTAATGGTTGCTGTTGCCACTTGTGACAACATTCAGTTGCTCAATGGAGGTGATTGGTGACACCATCATTGTTTCGAAGCTTTATTCTCACCATATACATATTGGTATCCTCAGGCCTTTTAAATCCTCGGTGATCTGGTAGGAAACCTGAGGTTTTTCTGCAGTGGTACTTACTAAATCTGTCAATTTATATTAATAACAAGTGTGCCTTTGTTTTTGTAACACATTTGTTGAAACGCGACTGATGTAGTTAACTCTAACCTTACAAAGAGCCAGTTGAGTGGCATTTGGTAGTTGTTACCAGCATTGTTAACTTCTTTGGGATGGCTGATGAACACACGGTAGCCATCAGTAGATGTGTCCACGACGAAGATATGCTTTGATTTGGCCATATTGGAGTATTTTTAGAGGTTTAGTCTTCTTCACTTTATGTGTTATCTAGATAAATATACTCAGGGTAACTGGGTCTTCCATCTCATACATTTCTTCAATGCTTTGTGTCTAAATTATTATTTTTTCAGGATTCATCTTATGGTTATACATTAGTGGATTATTAGTATCAAATGACTTATACTACCATGCATGATGATGATCCGTTGTCACTATGCAGCCGTAAACTGTCTGTGTGCCAATATGTTCTGTCTGCCGGGTGAAGAAGACTGATTTTCTTGTAAAGTCTTTATGAAAACTTGGCCTAGCAGATTCAAATTAATTATTTGAGCAACGGAATTGCAGGGAGGTCGTTATATTGGATAAGAAACAAGACCTTTTGTAAATGGTTAATCTTTTCTAGAATCCAGCAACAGCTTCACCTACATACTATCATATTTGTTTACTCACATACACAAAATGTTGTAACTTTCAGATTTTCTGCTGACGACATTCAAAATCTAACCTATCAACTGTGTCACACCTATGTTAGATGTACGCGCTCTGTCAGCATCCCAGCACCAGCCTATTATGCGCACCTGGTGGCATTCCGCGCTCGCTATCATCTCGTCGAGAAGGAGATTGACAGCGGAGAAGGCAGCCAAAAATCTGGAAATTCTGACGAGCGCACTCCAACGGCGATGATGCGTGCTGTTACGGTTCATCCAGAGACGCTACGTGTAATGTATTTTGCCTAGATGTTGGCAACTGCTTATCGATCTGTTTGTGATTTGCCACAAACAATTAGAATTTTGTTTGCGTAACTTCTATTTTCTGCGCCTATGTTGTCGCCGAAGCAAGCTGGGTGTGTCTGGGGAGTATTTTTTGCAGTTTATTTAAATTACCTCTAAAGCCAGGTTTATCGGTCCGTAATTAGGCCATTCGCGGCCAGTTTTTAATAGAATATTCTAATCTTAGTCGGGTTGGCGTTCTTTAGGTAATATTAAAAATTAATTTTCGACTAAGCATACATTTTTTACATAAAGATTACTTCCGCTATGAATACGTTTTCTGCCTTTGTATTTAATTTTCTTTGGTTTAATATTGGTGATTTATACGAAATAAGACTCATTCGATGCCTTATGACATCTCGCTGTTTGGTAATATTCCATCAGACAAATACAAGACTAATTGGACACTTGCAAACATTAACATTGCTAATTGACATGACGAGAGCTCTATTTTGCATTTTCTACCATCAGATTATCTAATGCGGCTTTGTTTCATAGCTAAGAATCACTTATTTATTCTAGATTCATTTCAATATCGCAGCCAACGAAACAGTTGGAAGATGCATTCTGTATATATATATATATATATATATAGGAGTATATATATATATATATATATATATATATATATATATATAAATTTTTATAGTGAATCAAGCAGATTGAAGGCATACTACCTATTGACGATTTAATTGCCCATGAACCTAACTCATATATCTACTAGTCTTAGTACTATTCTAGTGGACTGTGCGCCTGCTCTTGTGCGTGTGTCAGTTTTACTTGTAGTATTTGACAAAACAGAAAGCAATGTCTGTGTGTGTTGCTCACTTGGTCTTGGTCGAATTTATGCAGGAATAACAAGCTCGAAAAATATGGAACGTTATTGCCAAGTTCTATGGGGTAAAGTCAAATGTGTCAAATGAGCACCCCAAGAACCATAGAAATAATATAATAAAATTACCTTCAGCTTACTGGCCAGGGTCTAGCTGCGATAACAGGAAAGCGCTGCCGGGTGTTTTCTTCTGATCGAGATGGATTGGTGGCGTGAAATGGAATAACTTAGTTAAGTTGATATCCTATCGGAATGCAAAGCTCTGCATTTGTGTATGGCTCACTGTGTGTCCAACCGAGATGATTAGAGGAGACCTGAATTTTGTCGGATGACATTTTTCCATTGCAACACGCAACTGATAGCATGTCCTCCTTGCTAATCGGTATACCTGTTTCTTTTATTCATTCCTAGCAAATTTATCAAATTGGTGACAAATTTTCTGTGATCTGGTTCACTAGACGTTTTCATGTGCACACTTTGTAAACTAACTGTCGGACCTAAAATTTACAACTTCATAATAAATAAATCCTAATCCACTGAGCTGTGTAAACCTATCCTAGGAATGCTTTATCAATTTTTTCCACCAAGTGCAGCGCATTTTCACTGAAGTTTGTGCAGATACCAATTGTCTGTTTACAACAACTGAGCTGTTTTTTGTTATAACTATTTATTCAACTATTGTAACTACTAGTCACTTGACTTTATATTTAACTTGCCATTTTACAAACTAATCATTATTAAGATAAAGATGTTTATGGTGGTTATGATAATTTGACACATACGTACGCAGTCGATTTTTACTTCCTTAACACGAATAAAAATCAATGTTGGCATTCGGTTATCCATATTCTTTATACCGAGTAATTCGCCAACAATGCCATCTAAATAACCTCACTATAGACTGATTATATAAAAGACTATTAATTTTTGGTCTATATATGTGACCATGCTTTCGTTCTCAGCATAAGGTGCTTGGACGGACATTCGCTTTTTTACTTGTGACTCGCCAGGCTGCTGTCCAATATCTTCAATCAGTGTGCCATTGGACGACCTGTAAGCAATGCTGCAAACTATTGTTCTATTAATGATGAGCGTCTGGCCTTTTTGTCTACCTGGTAGTGTAATATTGTGTTGCAGTATTGCGGAAATTCTTATCCTATATTTAGTTGGCCAAATAAAATCTTTTTCGCCTGCAGCTTAATTTTATGAAATTTGCTAACCTTTAATCCAGTTATACTTTTTCTGTTGTGATGTTTGTATAGTGTGGAATTAGGCTTGTTTAATATTTATCACATTTGATTCATCTGCTTGATAGTATCGGTGGTTAGACACGGTGATTTACTTGACATTATTCAGTTAGGCTGGTGCAACGCAAAACTGTTTGTTATTCTCAGTTTATAGGCCGCAAAATGGCCATTTTTAACTGATCAGTCCATTGCTCTATACCATGTGAATTTATGAATAAGCAAACATAGGTTCTAATGCATAGCAGGGAGAACTTCGATAGAAGTTGAGTATGCCCAGCGAAATAAACTCTGCATCTTAATCGGTGGATTCCTCGAGACCTTACCAAATCCGTTCTGCATATTATGGCATAAGTGCACAACTATTTAATGCATCACCAGTTGTGTGCGCCTGTCTATTTTGGCAATCGCATGGACATAGTTGTACGTTTTATTTATTGCGCGAGTGATAATAAGTCTTTTAATAAAATTTTAGATGTACATAAGTCACATCGCGTTTAATTAGTTGCACGCATAATGACGCTTTTCAACTCTCCATGATCATCATCAGATTATGTCAGAAAGCTAATTATTGAGGATCAAACTGCAATTCATGTGTAAGGGTAGCAATATTAGATATACGGCTCTCACTTTAGTAATCTAGCATACATTGTATTTGACTTAAAATATCGGCTGCACAATTTGTGCGCAGTCACGAAAATTTTTCAATTTTTACCTCATGGCAGTTATGAAATTGAACATGCTTTGATTTCGCTGGTTGGGTTTATCTTTGTATCAAGTTAGCGAGCTTGATGTAAGCCCTAATACCATTTCTAGTGAAGTACAATATTTGTGAATGTAGTCCTCAACTAGGTAATTATTTTAGAGCCGAATATCTTATTTTGTTTTCCTTATATTTCCACTCCAGTTTGATCTTTATTGGTCAGCTTGCTGCCTTGTTTTCGAAACGGTAATTTTGTTGTGCGACTTGATGGATTCAATAGGATTGGTGTTTATCTAAATATCACAAACTTGATGTGTTAGAATTATAATATTTTGGAAAGCTTGGTTGCTATTTTTGTCTTTTCTTGGTACTCATTCAAAAAATGTCTATTTGGTTTTCCTTCATCTTTCATTGAATGCTCTCTACTCTGTTCGTAAATTCTCCCCACTCAGTATAATAAGTCTCCTATTTTCCATGAATACGCCAACGGCACAGTAAGAATGTTGGGTGGATCGTCTCGAGTTACTGAAGTTATATTAGTGGGCCATGTGTGCAGTTCGTTTTTTGTTGTCCACCGTTTGTTACCGATGAGAAAACTGAAATCATCTCTTGTCCATGATGGGCATTTGTGGGTTTTGAGGGTGGAGTCGACAAGTCGAGAAATGCGCCTGACTCATTTCATGCCCCGAGACGGTTGTTAAGGCTATGTATGTGGTGTGCTGTGCGCCTCTCGCCGACAGCATTTACAGGTGCTCCGGAATCGTCAGTTGTCTGCAACCTTTTGTTTAGACAAGTAGACATTCGTAATACGTGCATGATTTTTTGCTTGAATGGCGTAAAGAGGCGTATGCTAGGCCGCAGATCCAATGGCTTTACACCCATCCTCTCGCCTGACGGCGATTCACTGTTTTCTCGTCTCTGAATTATTTCGTTCTGCTTGTTATCTAAAACCTATTTGGTGCATTTTATTCCTTGTGCTTTATTTTTAGGGGTTATCATCCTTGTTAATGCCTTTCATCATTGTCTCTAATGGCCATTTCGTTGTCGTACGCCTGTCATACTCTGAATTTTCGGTTATCCCTGTTTTTTTAAAATTTAATGGAACAGACACAGAACGGAAGCATACTTTGAATAATTAACATTGAATATCTCTTCTTTGCCTTATTATTACGCTGTATGTTCAGATTTGATTGTTCTCACGGTTAACTGCGTAAATTATTGAATTAATGCAAATTGTTCTGTGGCTGTTGTCTACTAGGTTAACTGATTTTACTAACTGATTGAACCCAACCTGTGAACAGAGGGTCCAATTTGTGCAGACTTTCTCTGCACCGATCGTCAGGAATTTCCGTGATTACCAATAAGACGTGAACCAGATGCACAATGTCACCGTAAGATGAAATGTCTTTATGAACAAATGGTACTAAATACAATTTATATGCATGTGTGAATGTGTTTGGATGTATGTTAGATACAATGCGTATGACCCGATAAATATATACTCATGTCTGTACTTATGCGTGTGTGTGTTCGAATGTATGGACTTATGTTTTTATGTATGTGCGTGTGATATATGCGAGTATGCTTGTTTGTTTCAGTGAATGTGCTTGTATTCATGTCAATTCCTATGCGTACGATCCAATAAATGCTTACTCTTGTCTACGCTTCATTGAATGCGTGTGTGCGTTTTTGTTTTTGTATGTGTGTAATGTATGCATTCATGCGTGTATTTCTGCATATTCGTATTTATTCATTTATTTATTTTACTTTTTAAAGTTTTTCAAAAATTGCGACAGCCAAGGTCATCGAACTGCTTCGCCCAAGATATGCGCAATTAATTTTATTTCATACTTTTTCAAGTTTTTTTGGCTAGTGAAGTTTAATTGACTTATCTGGCGCACAGTAGAAAATTTTTTGAACAGATGACGCCTTTGTGTTGTGGTCAATTGTTTTTGTATGAAAATATAATAATTATTGACCCGAAGATACGAATTATAAATAATCTAGCTTATTCTGTATTGTGTTTACATTGTATAATTTTTTGAATTGCTGATTTGGTTTTTATTAATAACTCAGTATCTATGAAGTTGAAATGCGTATTCTTCGTATAATATACGTTTTGATAAAAGCTTAGTCAATACGATGGTTCAATTGCTCTTTTATACACACAAAAATAATTAGCAAGTTCCAGCGATAGTAACCAAATGAATTTTGGCAGCTTCCTGGTTTTTGCTTTTCATTGTTGTCTGCATTGTTCGTGCTTCCAAATAGGCATATGCGCTTATAAAGTTTATTTGCCTAGCTGGGTGGTCCGAATCCATTTACATTTTTGGTCTAACGATAGTCTGGCCTCGGCATTCCTAACGACAACGCTATTGTGAGATTCACTGTTGCAAAAACAGTAGCTGTCTCTGTTGGCGTCTTAGTCAGTCCCGCCATTGATTGTTGTCGTAGATGTTCTAATAAGCACAAGCTTGTAATACATCCAGACTGGTGCGATTTCTCGTCTTTATGCACACTGAGTTCTGGGTGATTTAACTTTCTCTTATCCTGTAAACTTGGTTCGAGCGACTGATATCCGTTTAACTATGTTAACAAAGAGTTGGCAAATTTGACGTTGAAACGTATCACGATTGTTGTTGGTTTCTGCCTGTTTGTAATTGCTATTTGAGTAGCTCCAATCCTCTTGCATAGCTAAATTTTAAACTTACAATTAAATGCAGCCTGAAATCACATAAATTCCACATTTGAATATCATGGCACCATTATCGTAAAAGCAATGCCAGCATGAACCTTACCGTAAAAATCAATATAGACCTATGTGACGTCTCAAGTTCTTTACTGAGAATTGCCAGACACTTATGATGAGCTTTGCCTCTGATGGAAACTGGAAATTTTCAATTTTTTTCTATGTATGATAGTGTAGGCATGTAACCTGGTTTGTATTCATTTATGCATTTTTGTTTGTGTGTGTGTTTCTAAGCCTAAGTGCATGTATTTATGTTTGTATGAATTTATTTATGTTTAAATGCATTTATTTCTTTGTAGTTGAACATTTTGTGCTACTGGTTGAAATGAAATTGCATATTTGTTATATGAGAAGAATCTGTGATAGCCCAATCTAATTGAATCGCAGAAATCATGTTTTATTGTGGTTAAGTAAGAAATTACTGTTACCTTATCATCACTTTGCATTTATTCTATATCTATCACTCTTTCTCTCTTTCTGTCAAAATTTTTTCATTCGATTATTCTTTTAATGAACTTTTATTCCTGTTACTGCATGAATTGGTTCTTCACATTCCTCTAGTTTTCTTTATCGTGTTTTGACTTTATTTTTTGCCTTAAAGCATGAATTGGCTAATTTCTTTATAGATCACATGATCTATTCACATATTCTTCATATATAGTCTCAATTTTATTATCGCACAGTCTATCGGAAATAATAAACAGCTCCTATAATTTTGTATCCGTGTATACTAAACTGTATCAAATACTTGCAATTTATTAAATTAACGGCTATAACATTGTAAATTTATACATATTATTATAATCTATATTCTCTGTCGTATTATTTTCTTGAATTGTTGAAGCCTATTTTAGGCGTAAATGTAAACCATTAAAAACATTGATTGCGCGGAGGTGTTAAAAATTCCTTTAATCAACCGAAAAACAGCAAAACTAACATCAGTCACGTACTGACGCATTTCGACCTACCTTGAGTACGACGGAAATCTGTTAAGCGAGGATCAAACTGCAAGGAAAGCAAAATTCGGATTTCACCTTTAGTAGTCTCGCAAAAAATTCTACTTGGTTGGAAGTGCTGGCTGTACAATTCCTATGTATTCACAAGTCCGCAACCGAGATAATCACAAACCATAATCAATAATTTAGATGGTCATGACAGGAAAAGCAAATACCCTTTCAAGCTAGAAGTGGAGCGACTGGTTTGATGAAAATTATAATTTCTTAAAGAAAATGTAGTTGAATACCAGGTAACTAATCCAAATGTCATTTTTATTATTAGTTCGAGGCCTCATCTCAAAACGAAACAATAGTAGGGAATTGTCTCATATAGCATAATATAATCGACCATGTCTCGAAAACCAAATGCTAATGTACACATTAGTTGCTCCGTGTCAGAATCTAAATTAGTTCAACGACGGCAAACTGACTATCGAGGATCAAATCGCATTGAATATATATGGAAATCAAATTTAGATTTGCGGCCCTCACTTACAGCACTCTCGCATATATTGAACTTTAATGGGAATGTCGGCTGCATAATTTCTATACAGTCACGAACAGTCACGCATATCTAAATTTGATTTCCATATATATTCAATTTAGTTTGGTCCTCGATAGTCATTTTGCTATCGTACTCTGATGATGATCATGCATGGTCGAAACGTGTCAGTGCGTTGCGACTAGCGGTAGTTTTGTTATGTTGTTCGACGATTGGTTAAATACAATAGGATTGGTGTTTACCTGCTCGCAAACTTGATTTAAAGAAGTACTTTAAATTCCAGGTAGGAAAACCAAATTCCGTTGGAGCTCGGTGCCACTATTGAAACCAGTCTACTGTCATGCATGTGCCCACGTCAAACTAATCTCGTCTCCATCCTGCGGCAGAGAAAGTGGCTTCACAAATACTTTAATATGTATCAAAGCGAATGCGGTATAATACCAGGCACCGAAGAAACATTTTATTCTAAATATTACTCGCTCAGAGCCTGCTTTGAATGTTGTCTAATTCCAAATCTTTGTATCTAGTAAAATGTAACGTCGTTTATAAAAGAAAATTTTATCTCAAGCTATCGGCAGAACAAGCAGTATAACAAATTAAAAGTTAATTCGACCAAATGTGGTTGAATAAAGCAAAAAGGCCAAATTTATTCGCAAATATTGGTGTTCGAGGTCTCATTTTAAAACGCACATTTTCTAACTGCCTCTTTTTACGTGATATTTTTCGGCTCTGCCGCGAAAAACGAGATTCCTTCCAATTAGGCGAAGGAACGAGACGTTTCAGAATTCATTGCAAATTTAAGACGGTATAATGCCCGGGAACGTTTAGTCAACGCTCCTGAAATTATATCGCAAGCATTCATAATTAATCCCAGTAGCATATCATCAGGGCATCCCGTATTTCTAACTGGGATGGTTCGTCGAGAATAACAATCCATACTATTATATCTTTTCGAGAATCGGAACTGTAGCGGGTGCCAAAGAAAATGGATCTTTGAAGTGCTCAGCCCACCTCACAATATCAATGTATATGTATGCTTCCATTAAAACGAAACTGCATACTTTTTGTACATAGTAAAACAAGACTGCGTCGAGAATAGCATGGACCAGAGATGGTAGTATGTTTTGATTTGCCGCTTGAACTTTGTCAGTGGTTACTTCAATTTAGATATTTGTAAACAGACGTAACATCAAAATACACTATCTGGATTTTAACAGTTATCTCTTAAACTGTGTTGACAAACTCAACAGAATAGAAAACTGAACGATTCCTTAGTAGTTAGCTACTTAGCCAAAACATTACATAGGACAACATTTTTGTGCATTCTTGGTAGTCCAACTGTTTTCATTTATTACTTCGCGTCTAACATGGTATATTTCAACTCAAAACCCTTCAGATATGCGAATTGTATTGTGTGTAGATTGATTAGACCATTATAAAAGCGCTTTTGCCTTTATCAGCGCGCAGTACTTTGTTGTCGGCGCGTCAAGTGATTTCTTTCATAATTATAAAGCAGGTTGTTCCATGCTTTTAGATGTGAAGCCTCATCAATTAGAGTAGCATTAAACTAGTTTTTTATTCAATGCTTGTATGTTATATGTTGGATATTTGTTCAAATGGCTTCACATTCAATACCGGTTTTATCTGGAAGATGAATTCCATAATTTCGCTACATCGAGAGTGCCTCCATTTTCAGTTGATCAGTTTGTGCTTGTGATGGGTTAAGAACACGTTGATTAATATCAGTCGCTGTTACATCAAACAGAAATCAAAGTTATATATTATTTTCTAATTTCTTTATTCTTTCTTTATATTTCTTCAGATAGCTGGCAAAATCATCAAAAATCGCATTCTTTGGAAAATACTTAACCCATCCAGTGCATAAGATACGCACCAGATTTTTGTCCGAAATAGGCTTCATCTAACTTTAAAAATTCAATTATGGAACACCACTTTTAGATTTTACGTTATTTTAATTTGAGCAAAGAAATGAACCAAACCCTCTGTGAGTTGTAATTTCTCCAAACAATCATAACACTGTTTTCACCGCAATAATTCTTTGAACTCTGCATTATAACGCAACTAGTTCATCTCGCTTTTTAATCATTATTTTGTAATGTGATTTAACAAAATACTACCCTATACGTGTGCAAAAATAAAAAGGATCTATTAGACAATATTTTTTTACTTCTCATATTCCTCTCAAACATATACAGACGAACATATCTAAGAGTATATTTAAATGCAAAGAAAGCAAAAAGTTTAAACACGGAGAAAGTTTGATATATGTACTCACCTGAAGAAGCTAGCAGACGTGTAGACATCGAGATACAACGTTATAATAAAGAAAAAGGTTGTTAAAATGTACAAATCATACTATATACAAAAGATGGAAAACGTATTGAATGCCAAATAAAATTCATGCGATTGAAGGAACAGTCGAAGTTAAAAGCAAATTATAATCTTTTTACATGCAGGCTTAATTAATGAGGCCATTACACAGAAGCTCAAGCCACTAACAACCTATAGACTACAAAAACACAAAGAAGATATCCAAAAAGACCAGCGTTATCAATGGTTAAGTCTCCGTTCCATGCATTGGAAAAATGGTTAGACCGTATACTGGAACCATGGCGAAATCTAACTGTTCGGTTCACATAATTACCAATAATAGGAAGCACACTATCTCAACTGTTGGCTTAGATTTTCATAGGTCATTTATCGAACACATTATTTAATAGTGACATAAGTAAATGTGCACAATACATGCGTTATGCCAGGAATTCTTTTCTTGTTCTTCAAAATAAGTCGCAATCACAAAGATTATTTTGATGTCTCAATAGAGCGCATAAAAGATTGTCTTGCCTTCACGAACGCACTGCTAGGGAAAGATGCTAATGTTAAATTATCATAAATCAACCTGATCTGGGCAGTGACAGCATTATGGTAGTATCATTTTTTTCTATGTCAATTATAAACAGTTTGAGGCTGTTTTTTAACAATTGACAGAATATATGGTTTCATGGACATTGATAATAATTATTAAATCAAGGTTGCGACCATGATATACAACAAGTGTTGATTTCACCTATATTGGTTTTTCACATCTGCGGCTACAAGACTATTTCCATCATTGTGCTGATTGTTTCATAATCCGTACACTTCTGCGAGGACTTTATGTGGAATTCATGCCAATTCTAGATAGGACCCCTGGTATATCCTCGGTCTCAAAGGAGGTTATTGCTACACCAATCATTCTGTAATGTAGAAAAGGAATTTAATCCAGTAGAACGATTGCGTCCTTATTTGGAACTCAATAAGTACTGTACGAAATTGGCTTTGGACAGGGCAATCACGTATTAAATAGTGACGATTATTCTAGAGTATCATACAACGGCCGTCCTAGACAGTTGAATGTCTCTGTTGGTAAAAGGAGCAATCAAAATAAACAAGTATTTAGGATAAGAGAAGGAAGCAACATACCTTGCTGTATTCGGCACAGCATAGACAAATAGCACCGAATTTCAAACATCTGCACTCCGAGTGTTATTTAAAATCACATACTTGCATTTTACAACATTATAAATGTGCAAGTTTTCGATCAACTTACGTAGGCCTATCGAACTCTACGATTATGCTTATAACTAAATACAATATTACAAAAGCCCTTCAATGTATATGCTCATTTTTCCATAATTGAGAAGAATATGAGAAAGAAATAATTCTTGCATCTGATAAGATGCCTTTATTTTGCACATGAAAACGCTAATATGAATTCTCCACATTTCTTGACTAAATACATATTGAGTATCACGCGTAATATCAGCTTCCATCGACGAGTTGCCAGTAAACAGGAGACGCGTGGGTACATTGTATTATTCTTTTTTTGAGACTGACCGAGTTATATCCTACTGGTCCTACTTTACCGCGTTACAAGTTATACAACACTTAATACCCAATTGAAAAGTTGTTCTGTTTAACTGAAATTGTTGTTGCTAATACTAAATTTAATGGCATCCTCCTTTCTGCACGGAATTGTTCAATCTGGTAATTTTCTGCTCTTCAAAAAAATGGCCAATTGTGATCTTGGCCTGCTTGCTAACCACTAATACCTTGACGATACTTTTGTTAGAGGCAAACGTCCATGTAGTGTCCACCTGGTACTGACTGTAGCAAAACGCCTCTCAAACCAGATTATTCGGAATCCCGAAAATGCTACCTTCGCTTAACGCATCATTCTAATCGAGCGATTTAGTAGCACTAGCTCAAATTCTTACATAAATTTTTCTTATATCAATCATTCTTGGATAAGTGAAGTAAACCATTGAGAAATCGTGCATGAAAATATTACTATACACAATGCTTGTCTTCAAGCACAATGCTAGTATTCATTCAGTAGCCGCCGAAACATAGTAGACGGCCGTGTGTAGCTTAGACTGTCTTGTTCAGAGGGCATTTACGATAATTTAGGTTTACACATTTTCATAGGAAATTGTACCGTCCAGTTTTCCCGTATTTCTCACCCAAATAGAAAGTGGGTAAATGGCGTATTGACGAGTCGCCAGTAAGCATGAAACGAATGTGCACGTGATTATACTTTCCGTTCATGCTGTCTTTGGTTTATCCTTCTTGTCATATTTGAACTGTATTACTAGTTTCGCAAAACACAATACACAATTGCAAATATATTAGTTTTCCGCCAAAAACAATATCTAACTGTTATAAACATAATCCTTACTATTCTTTAAATCAAGTTTGCGTGCTTGAAGTAAACACCAATCCCATTGTATTTAACCAGTCATCGAACAACATAACAAAACTACCGCCAGCTGCAACGCACTGACGCGTTTCGACCTTCCATGATCATTATCAGAGTACGACGGCAAACTGTCTATCGAGGATCAAACCGCATTGAATATATATGGAAATCAAATTTAGATATGCGGCTCTCACCTCTAGCAGTCTTGCATACATTGAACTTGACACGATAATCCTTACTAGTCGCAGAATTTCACGTCGTATACATAAAATCTTGTGAATAATATTTATTTCGCTGCATTCCAATCAAATAAAGCCCTGGCTACAATCCAAAACAACAAGAAGGTAGGGCAGATTGCGACGCAGTTTGGTGGTGGTTGTATCCCAGCCTAGTTCAATGGTTAAAGCCAGTGAGTCGTGAAACCAGGGAATATCACATTGCTGCAATGAGGAGATACACGATAAGCAAAATTTAACGATGGTAAGACGAATTTTTGGTCCAAATCAGTGGGGTACAAGCAAGACAGCCTAATCGTTATGAAAAATTTCTGTCAAAGTTAGGGAGAAATGAAGAGATCGCGATTGTATAAACAAGTTATATAAATGAAGGTTTGAAAACAGGTATAAAAAAGACGGTCAATATTTATCTTACAAGGATATTATCAATTTCAGTCACACACAAAGCGCAAGTATAGAAAAAAAACAAAGATAAATGAGAACAGTAATTTATCCCACGAATCAATGTGAACATGAGAAACACATTTAAGACGCTAAATTGTTTAAAGACTAACGTACATCATCCCACCACTTTAAAACAAGCGGAAAAAATCTGGGTCAGCTTTTTTTCGATACATTATTAAATAAATAACTAAACCGGTTAATAAGCTTTTCGTAAAACAGCAAGTTAGATGTGGAAATTAATATGTGTATAATTCACAACTGCATTACTATTGTAAAATAAACGAGCACAGGAATGAAACAACTAAGTAAAATGGAGTTTAAATTAGTCAAATTACAATCCACCTAGGCTCCAGCTTCGAATTGAAGATATTATTGGCTCAGCGGTGGTAACCCATTCGGCCGCACTAAAATAAATAATGCAAGAAAAAGAAATCATCTAAAAATGCTATCAAGACGAACGAATACATATTTTATTGAATAATGGCAGGATTACCACGAAATTTTATAGCTGATTTCGATCGATGCCTGGTGGTCAGTACTGGGTGATATTCTTTAAAACCATAGTGCTGTTACCCTTTAGAAGTGGGCCAAGCCTCACATAGTGAGTTTACAGCCATAATATATATATACTAACGAATCCAGAACAATGGCTGTAGATACTGGTAGAAATAAGATTTATTAATAAATGTTATTCCATGGAGTACGTTGTTTTGTTCTTATATATATATATATATATATATATATATATATATATATATATATATATATATATATGAGTTAATGCCCTGTTCACTTGTACCACAGGTCTTGGTCGAATACACAGCTGTTTTTAATCATAGTTCTAACTCCTTTTGATGAGCACGAAACACATAAATACAAGAGAATGTATAATTTCATGTTAATCTTGGCATATCCTTCCAGTTCAGATTAAAGTAATCTGTTATTAGGTTCACAAACAAAAAGTAAACAGGTATGATAGAGAAGTGCCCGTATGCAGGCAGTTGAATGGATGAAATGATTGCATAGTCTGAGAAAAAGGAAAAGTGGATAGTTAGAGACCGGCAGATACAAACAGATAGAAAGAGAGAGACTGAAAAAATACAGAGATATGAAAAGTAAAGAGTTGAGTGAGGAGAGACTGAGAAAGAGAGAGAGATTGAATTATTAATATTAGTAATAGAAAGATTTAGTGAGATTATGAGCCAAAGCATGAGAGATGGCGAGAGATAGATTGATTAAAATATACTAAAAAAGTGGAAAAGAGGTGAGACTTTGAGATACTAAAATATAGAGTGAGAGAAATTGAGAACGAGAGTAAGTGATAGGGATAAGGGGTACAAGGATAACCGATCTCGATCAAGGCCAAAGTAAGGATTAGTGAGTTTTCATAATTGGTTTTAATTCTCAACTCTGACGCAATTTAGCCGATATGGAAAACTATGCTGTTGGTATAATGTACAGGTACAGCATATAGGAATAGTGAGTTGGCTTTGAAATCACACTGTCGAAGACATTATATGCAGTAAACTCCTTTACTTCCTGAATACATGCCCATACAGTAGATTGTACCGTCCAGTTGTCCCAGATTCCTTGACCAAGTATATAGCGAGTATATGATCAATTGCCAGTAATCACGAAACGCGTGTGTACATTCATTCTGTTCTTGGTTTATCCTTCTGGTCCTATTTGAACTAATTTGTTACTAAGTACGCAATACCAAATACACAATTACCAAGCCAAGTGCTCGTGCTATTTGGCAGCATCTAAAATCGGCCTAGGCAGTATGTTGTCAACACCTGCGAAGCCTGACACTTAATGCTCAAATAGTTTGAATTAAACAAAATCCTTTAGTCGACTACAAGCTGTAAAACGAGATACGTTCCCGATAATTCGAATAAATTGAGGTCATGATAGCGCTATTCTAGCTTTCTTGCTAACCAGACCATAAAAAGAAATTGTCTCGATAACCTGAAATCGTGAACAAAATGTCAAGTTTAATGCAAAAGCGACAAACAAATTATTCCTTGTATACAGTATACATTGCCAAAGAAAATTATTTAATTACTTGTACTACTGCATACACGCATCTCTATTTTCATCATTATCTGTAACGACATCATCCTCAGGAACGGTATCATTGACTGGAACAACAGCCTCCTCCAGAGCGGCATCTTCTTTTCGAGCATCAGAACCCTCTGGCACTCTACAATCAGCATCTTTACTGGTCGATTCAGGATTCATGCTCTTCTCCTTATCTACTGCTGATGCATTTGTAATTGACTGGCATGATATCTGCTTTGCCAATTCGACTCTTTCGATGTTACCATGATGCCGAGTGCTACACAAGTGTTGCTCTTCCTCATTTTGCGGCAGAATGAAATCACAAAGCAAGCAATATAACATCCCCGGTTTCGACTAAATTCACAGAAAATAATAATAAGCAAACATTTCTACAGCACAAGATCAAAAATAACTAAACAATAAATACTTTATTTGGTCCATAAATTAAAATAATAATTTTTCATAATGCATCGCGCATGACATCTATGTCCTCAAAAAATACATTTAAAAAAAATAAACGTTACAAAAGACGCTACATGAGTATCGGTCTCACAAGACACCATAATATTACACAACATGGATGAATCAAGACAGTATTCAGTTATATATTATACAACATATTCATTAAAATTCAATAATAATCAAATCTATCTGTCAATAATAATAACAATAATACATATTCGTAGCTATAGAGTTAAAATATATTTCTAAGAGGGAGTGTAATTAATCGTGGACAAGTATATTGTTGATAAATACACAATTTATTCCGTGAATACGGAACACAAAATATCACATTAAACATGCAATGTTGTGGATGATTGTTGACTAAATATACTTAAGTTGAATCCTTATTATGAGATGCGCAGACAACCCTAAATATTGACGTAATAGAAACTGAGATCTAGAGTTTTCACGCGGAAAACACGAAGCTTCTGCAAGGACGAAGAAGTTAACCGGGCCACCGTTCTGGACCCAGTTTCCCGCACGGTGTCTCTTATATGGTAATCACAAAGTTGTTAATGGTCAATGCCCGTTGAACCACAATAAAATGCTCTGTCAACCTATACTATATACCATATGCCCAACGCCTTCTAGCAATGGTACGCATTCCCAATACGGCTAGATTAACCGCTTTAGTTCCTATGAAGACTAGGCCATTTTTAATAATAGGATTTAGATACAAAACACCAAACTTCGCTGACTTGCCTAGCCTAAGCATGTAATTTAAATGCTAAAAAGGTTTTCCTAGTACGTTACTATGTGCGTAAGTCCTAACTACTAGATGATATATGTTTAATGGAAAGCAGTTTACATTGAACATGCAACCCCAAGAAGTTAAAATATAAATTCTGCTATTAGTTCAGCAGTGCAAATACCATCTAAAAATAACATACAACTATACAAGCGGGCAAATATAATTAAACGATTGCCCTTGGCATTTTAAAAATAAAGATAAAATCACTTGATAATTATTAACCAGTCCATCACGCAAGCGGCTGGGCATCTGAGTAAGTCAACTCTTTTTAGAATAATTACTACAATGGTCCTGTACACCAAGTTACCTCTAAATAGTTTCCGAGTACGCGATAAATGACACGCTAGCGTTACAGTTCTAGCCATCCGCCATATGTGACACCGCAGCCTAAAAAGAAGGATTTGTAATAGGCCATTTTAGAACGCAATAAGCGTTCGATGATTACGGAAGTCAAAGAGCGGTCGCATAGGCCTCATCGGCTGGTAAAGCCTTCCAACACTAATCTGTCAACAATCAAAACCAACTTTTTACAAATAATAATCATGTTAACGCAGATATAGTAGTTTAACAATAGTATTCAAGCATAAAGGAGGACCGGCAGTGTGTTTGGCATACGCTCTTGTTCTAGGTGTTAAATGAAATAGACGAGATTACATTTTCTAAACTCTGCTATTGTGGGTATTGTACTGTGTATGGGTGATTACAGACCTGATAATAGAACGGGAAATGCTGTTCCGAAACGTCGCCGGTCAACGAAGATTAGATCGTTCTACATTTTCAGTGGCTAGTATGAACGATGTTGAAGCCTTTGGGAGAAAGAAACGAAACCACACTCAGCAAATAATACAAACTAGACGCGAGCTTGGAAATGTGGATCAATCGTATCTTTGCCAAACTTATAGAGCAAATCGACAACCCGCCAACACAAATCGCGGAGATTCAACGAAAGATTACAGTGGTTTGTATAATTAGGTAAAAATAACGTCTGGTTAGCTTGACAAAATTGAGACTGAGTAGTGTCCCAAAGAGCCTGAGTAAACGAACGGCAATTAATAGTTTGTTTCACTTTAACGTTGCCTTCCAGAGACTGATTAAGGACTCTTTGTGGAGCCCGCGATTTAAAAGTGCCACTTTCGTTTAGTATCGCAGAATATGCGTAATTCTGAAGAGATTCTGCAAAAGTTGAGACAAAGAACCAGTCACGTCGTATTTTCATTTCAAGACCCGTCCGACTTGATTGCTTTTTCTCTGCAATGCTCAATCAGATATTTAACACGCTACTAGCTGTAGCTATAGGCGAACCGGTAAGATCAGCGGCTATTTGAAAATTTCCTATACACTTCTATTTTAGCTCACACGTGTTTAGACGGAATACGAGTGGCCGCATGTACCGTAGTTTCAATTCGATTCCATCAACCGGGCAATATCTCTCGCGTTTCAATAACAAATTGAGATACTTTAGTATGTGGGCCTGTATTTTGCTCCAGTACAAGAGATTGCTTCCAGCTGCGTTTCCTATATTTAGTTGGATTATTGCTATATTTAGCGTCGGAACAGGCATTAAATAATAAATGGTGCATGAATGTCTTTTAGGAACAAAACACAAAAAAAACCGCATGATAAGATCCAGACAATCGTGCGCCAATAAGTAGCTACCGTGTTGGTACAGGCTTCATTCACTTACCAGCCAGTACGAGATGGTGTACGTTCCAATATCATGAATGAAATGAGCGGTGTTCCATCCCGGAGCCAAAACTGAAGGCGGATATGTATTTTTGTTTTCGTGTAGTGAGTACAGGCTTCTGAAAAATAGAAACGGAATTTGCTTTGCTGCCCACACTTACCTATTGGTTACAAAGGTACATAAGTTAACGAATTTCCGGTGGGGATGGTTATTTGTCTCCGTCATAATACTAATGTTGGATAGCCTGCTACCGATGGCTTTACCAGTTTCGCGGTAGTTCAATCACGGATCCTATTACGAAATGTTTTGCTATCTAGGGAAATGACCACATCTGTTCTCATTATGCGGGTTCGAAAAGGTGCCATAATTCGCCTGCATCAGTTTTTCTTTTAGTGTAGGTACTCACGATTCAAGCGGAAAAAGAGTTGGAATTCTATTGTCAGCGGTTATTGCGAACCCTGACGAACTGACAATATAAAGTAGGAAGGCAATGGTAAGACAGCTGTTAAGGAAATTATTCAAAGCTGTGTCAAAATTTGGATACTCCAAGTGATGTCTGGTAATTTCAACATGAAACAATGACAAGTATGTGCGGGAAACACAGGATCGACAATTCAAATTAGTAAAAAATAGCTGTGATTAGAATATAAGGCTCTATTATTTCGCCCTTATTCTAAATATGTTTGTGGTGAACACCACAAGAAATTTCTAACAAGATGTCGCAGTACTGTGACCCGTAAAGGTGAGACGGTGGCATATTGTCATGCTCAGTCCGATGACAATCAATTAATCTGATGAATCTTCTGGCTTCTAGAATCGAAAAAAATTTCGCAACATATGTCAACTCGCCATCAGTACAAAATTTCGTGAACTTAAATCGAATACAAATCTGCGAACTAAAGCTAATGCAGGGGGCCGATCGTACATGGGCTAACGGGGCTATGGCGGTGGTGGATCTCCGACCAGCAATCGGATCTCCTATAAAATACCACATGAGCCCGACGACGGCACCA
>JAQBSW010004921.1:0-63104 GCA_029291075.1 Eudiplozoon nipponicum | reverse complement strand
TTGTTAAATTGCATTGTCTATATATGTATATGTGGCGAAAGCTGCAAACAGTTAATGTTCGTGACTGCATAGAAATTGTGCAGCCGACATTTCCAGTCAAGTTCAATGTATGCGAGACTGCTAGACGTGAGAGCCGCATATCTCAATTTGATTTCCATATGTATTCAATGCGGTTTGATACTCGATAATCAGTTTGCCGTCGTAATCTGATGATGATCAAGGAAGGTCGAAACGCGTCAGTGCGTTGCTGCTGGCTGTAGTTTTGTTATATTGTTCGACGACTGGTTAAATACAATGGGATTGGTGTTTACTTGAAGCTCGCAAACTTGATTTAAAGAATTGTTACCACCACCCGCGCAAACAATTATTGTTATATATAGTGCTCTTTAAGATCAAATAATCTAATTCTCTTTATACACAACTTTTCTCTTAACTGTGAATTTAGAAACAATCTCTGTTAATTTCAAGCTGTTTTAAGTGAGATTTCTTGAACTTCAATTTTAATTGTAATTAATAGGATTTTGTTAATTAAATATACACACACCGCGCGCGATACGCAGAGAACATGTGGTAGATTATAGTGTCATAGTGGAATTTCTATTTTTCGTTGGATTATTCGCAGTTTATAAAAGTGATTTATTGTTCGTATCTAATTTACGTACCCGAATTTCAGAATACAATGTATTATGATAATTAAATGTGTTAAAACCATAGCAAACAGTGGATTGATTATTTGTGGAATTTTCATTGAAATTTTTACACGATTTTAATCTATTTATCATCAGTGACAACTTTTACCAGTGACTTTATTTATATCATCATATATTTTCAATCGGTTACATGCAATTACCATTATTCACACATTTGTGAAAGAATAATTGTTTGTGTATAAGACATTCAACTTTGTTAACAGTGTTTCGTTTTTCTGCCGTCTAGAGCATGGACAATTTTGTTTAACTGTGACTTGTGCATAAGATATTCAACTTTGTTAACAGTGTTTCATTTTGCTGCCGACTAGGACACGAACAATTTTTTTAAACTGTGACTTGTGTATGAGACATTTAATTGTGTTAACAGTATTTTGTTTTGTTGCCGTCTAGAGCACGGTCAATTTGGACTAACTATGAATTTTCCATGCAACATTGTGTACAATACATATGTGATCATTCAAATTAGCCTTCTCACATCACCCATTGGGAAAAGGCCGGGGATTGATCATAAGCACGGATCTCAACAGCAGCAATCAATTATATGTAAAGAGATAGCAACCACGCAAAAAACCCCTACATAAATGATGCCCCGTTTCGTCGAACTCATAGCCAGCAAAGAATTAATAAACATCTTGATTTTGAGAACTTCAAGCACATTGGATGAATGCCACGAAGGAAATAAATTCTAAGACACATATCACAGAAAAACACTCTCTCGAGATCACAATGCTCGAAGACAGCCGCACGATGACGGGTGAGGGCGATGTTACACTGCCATCAATTCTCGACAACTCTCACACACATAAGATGACGTCCAGTTCAGGAAGCCCGGTGGTGAGCCCTGCAACAGGCGCACCAACACATGGACACAGTACAAAATATGACAATTCGATCCAGACTACCTTGCCGAGTGGGTCGTCGATGTTACTTTCTTGGCCAATATGTCCAATATAATAAACGAGGGCTCAATATTTTTGAGGGCTTGGGAGACGATCCCAAAAATTTTCAGACGCGGACTTAAACATATTCTGCATTAACACATTGAGGGCACATGTGCGCAGCCATGGGAGAGCCTCGCTTGACACCAGGTTGAGAAGACAGGCTTACAGAATTAATGAGCCAGATGTCCCTAGGTAGCCGCACGCCTTCTTAGCTATTTAGGGAGATGGAGCAGAAAGCTTTGGAATTCAACCTGCCCAAAGGAAATCTTAATGCAACTTTTCATACAGAAGCTCCCGCCGGCGCTCCAAGAGATTGCCACGTTCCTGCGCAAATCCGTCGAAGTACAAGACGACGTTCTGCCGGCACGTCTAGACAAGTGATGGAAGAGACACCACTACAGCTCACCTGCCTCAGAAAAAGGCCACATCACCTCAAGACTGTCCGAATCACAATCCACCGCATCATCAGCCGGAAAAAATATCACGAATGAACGCCTCATCAGCCTGCTCGAGAACCTCCACGTCAGGCCAAATTTGGCCTCAGTCAATGCAGTCCATAATAGACGCGACCAGAGCAGGCGTGACCAGCGTCAACCACCATCCCGGAATAGCGCCAGGAGGTCGACGTCGAGAGGCCGGGCCACAGTTCCACAATTATTGGCGGAGTGGTGTCCGAATCACCACAGCTATGGCCACTCCACACGTTATTGCCTCAGATACGGCTGTACATTCCCGCGCACAGACGCGACGTTCAAGTGGGCGCGGTCACTCTCAACAACTCAGGAGGATCCGCCCATGGAAGGTTCGGAAAACTGCTGGGGTCAGCCTCCTCTGCGGTAGTAGAGGCTGAGCACCCCAAGATCTTTGGCCGCTCCACGTTTGATGGCTCGAAGCACGTTGCTTTCTTGGTAGAGCGAAATCAAACTATTGTATTTACAGCGACGGCTCCAGTCAAGTCATGCTTCAAACGCCCAAATGCCAGCAACCAATCTCATCGTCAGTTGACACTATCAACATCCTTTCTCATACGTGACGCAACCTCTGGCGAATTATTTCTCATAGACACTGGATCAGATGTGAGCTCAGTCGACACCAGCAATCTGACCTGCGCCAATGGCTCCAGTATAGCGACGTTTGGGGTACGAGTACACACAATCTCGTTCTCCAACTCAAAAATATGTTTCAATTATCCTTTCATCATTGCCAATACGACAAGAAACATCATTGGACGTGACTTTCTTGAACACTTCGACCTTACAATTCGTCCAAGAACACGAGAGATACGTACTGCAGACAATCAGTTGCTTTCATCAGCGTTAAAATATACGACTCGCACCGAAGAATGCCCGAACTCAAGAGGAAGCGTGCCATCACAGCCCATCGTATCATCTTATCGAAACCACTTCCTCATCCTTCACAAGCACGTCCATTGGCACCACACAAACATAAGGCCGTCGAGCAAGAATTCGCCATGCTACGTCAACAAGGTAGCTGTGCACGATCCAACTCACCTTTTGCGTCGCCTGTGGTAGTAGTATTAAAGAGTGAACCAGCAACATTTAGGGTGTGCGGGGATTATCGCATTCTCAATTCTTACACACAGTCTGATTCTTACATCCTGCCAAATCCAGCTGACCTACTCTGATCCGCTATCGGTCATGCTGTGTATTCAAAACTTGACCTAGTGAAAGCCTACTATCAAGTACCAATGGACAAAGACTCCGTATCATATACTGTACTCAGATTCACTGGAGGTGGCACTCACGAATATCACTATATGCCTGTCGATCTCAAGAATGCCTCGTAAACCTTCCAACGCGTTATGGACGAAATATTAGATAGTCTACCTTTTGTAATTCTATATTTAGACGACATCCTGGTATTCTCCAACTCAATATCCGAACATATACTTCATATTGAAATTCTACTCACACGTCTAGCAGACTGTGGCCTCCGACTTCATGGCAAAAATGCATCTTTGCACAAAAATCGATTGAATTCCTCGGTCATCAAATATCCGAAAAAGGCATGATACCTATAACTGCTAAGGTACGTGCTATTCAAGATCTAAAGCCTCCAACCACCGTTCGAGCATTACGACGATTCTTGGGCAAAGAGAACTACTATTCTCGATTTGTTCCCTGTCTTGCCAAGATTCTGGTACCTCTTCACGAATATTATGTGCCAGAAAGCCGTTTTGTCAAGAAATCACAACTGATATAGCTCAACGTGGACGACATGCAGGCCTAAGAGGATGACAAAAGGGCTTTATGCAAAGCGACCATGCTACATTCTCCTGATTGGTCTCAACCTTTTTAATTGATCAGTGACGCATCCAACGTTGCCATAGGCGCAGTACTTCAACAGTCCATCAATGGCATACACCAACCTATCGCCTTCTACTCGCAAAGCCTACAACCTCGCGAGACGCGATATAATACATTAGGGAAAGAATTACTTGCAATCTCCCGGTCGATCGTACACTTCCACTCCTATCTGGATGGCCTAAAGTTCAAGATCTACACAGACCATCTTCCTCTACTCCAGATGCTCAGAGGAAAAAAAGAGTATTTATGTTCACAACGTGTCAACTCACAACTTACACGAATACACGAGTATGAATATGAAGTCACTCATGTCAAAGGGTAAGAAAACGTGGTCGCAGACTCCCTAAGCCGTCCTGCAGAACTCTGTGACTCTATCCTGTGTCCTTCATCTATAAGCACTCAGGAATTGCAAGCAGCTCAGCAAGATGATCCATCACTTCAGACATTTGATGTCAATCGCCTGAAAGCACTTGATTATGATGGAACTCTGCTGCAGTGTGAAATAACTTGCGTGGGACCTCGGCCGTTTATACCTGAAAAACTCCGTCACAAGATCTTCGAGGTTTACCATTTAATGAGCCATCCATCTGGCGAAGCCTCAGTGGAAATTCTATCCAGAACGTATTTTGGCCAGGCATGCGACGAGATGTCAAGGAGTGGTCACAAATATGTCTAGAATGTCAGAAATGCAAAGTGACGAGACACACCAAAACGGCGCCACAAGTCATTCAAGTGCCCAAAGACAAAGCTGATGCTGTCTCCAAACACAGACTAACCTCGGCCGATGTTGATCCAAATGACCCGCTGTTTCGCGATGTTGACCTATCAGTTGACCTCCAGACCTTTTTGCTGATTACGGACCGACGCCCGACATCTCATCAACAACCGAGCAAACTGATGCCGTCACGCCGCCGCGAGATATAGAGGAAACAGAATCAATGTTGACAGAGCCAACATCAGTGGTGACACGTTACAAAAGAGCCATAACAACTCCTGTAAGGTAATCCCCTTCACTGTGTTCTAATTTTCATTGTCGGGGGGGTGTATGTAACACGAACGATGTAACAATCCAACGATGTTCAATTTTTACAAACATGGTGCTTTTTAGGATACAATAATCTAACTCTGTTTTTACACAATATTTCTCTTAACTGTGATTTTAGAAACAATCTCTGTTAGTTTCAAGAAGTTTTAATTGAGATTTCTTGAACTGAAAATTTATTTGTAATTAATAGGGTTTTGTTTATTAAATATACACACCCGCGCGCGATACGCAGGTAACATGCGGTGGATTTTTATACCTCTGTGTTCGAACAATGGATTTATTGACTTTATCTGCTTTAACCACAATCTCCACAACTACCAACAGCTCAGTCATGATTATAATCACCAAACTTCAGGTGTTTTTCAATGTATTGTCCAAAACTATATAGATCAATGGATTAATATAATTAAAACATTCAAAACCTAGCAAACAGTGGAATATTTATTCGTGATGTTCTTTTAAGACTGTTTTCACTCGATTTTTATCCATCAATTATCTGATGGATATAAACGAATAGATCTGAATGAAAAATTAATTGTAATTGACAGCCGAATTAACGGTATTTATATGGGCGATGCGAAAGTCTATCACTTGACTGTTGCATAGTTAGGTCAGGTTGTGTTATTTGTTTTGACCACTTTGTAAGACAATGAAAATTTATCCTAAAATTTGATTTAAAATCACAATATATCGCGACTGATTTTTTACACATATCATTGAATTTGTAACACGCGGCTCCACGTTACAATCCAACGATATTCAATTTTAACAAATATAGTGCTTTTTAAGGTCAAATAATCTAAATCTGTTTTTACACAAAATTTTCTCTTAACTGTGATTTTAGAAACAATCTCTGTTAGTTTCAAGCAGTTTTAATTGAGATTTCTGGAACTGCAATTTTATTTGTAATTAATATTGTAAACGCCCCGGCTTCAAGTAAATGCCGTACGACGTTACAAACTCGGTTAAGGTGCTCTGAATAGAGATTATTTACTGATATGGGGGCTCTTAAGAGGGCCTGGTAATGCGTTCTCTTGAAGTCTTCAGAGTTTGAGGATGTCCTAGAGCCTTGGGTGGACTCTGGTTGAGTTGTCTCTCCCGTGGTTGAGCTGTACTCACGATGTGGATGGCCTCCTGCAGGTTCTGCACTTCATTGGCTCGTCTCTCCGGTATACCGCAACAAGATGAGTCACGGATGTAGTTAGTTGTTGGTGAAACTATCAAATCACCAGCGTAGGTATTGACAGCCGACAGAACGCACACACGTGAAGCAGGTAGAATGCAAATTCCACAACTGACTTGCATGGTAAATTACCGTGCTTAAATAGCATGCAATATGTCTACTTGCACACCATTGGTTAAACGTGGTTAAACGGCAATTTCGCTTTTTTCTTATTGGTGCAACGTAAATAACTTTGAATTTAATTTACGCAATATGTCGGCCATTGATTTGTGTCGTTACAACACTTTCCCCTCTGAAAAAAGGGAAAAAAATTCCTCTCTGCGAGGCTAGATAAGAAATGCATGACAGAGTTCGAATCAAGTTAAGCAAAAATATGATGAACCATAAGTGCTGGGCTTAAATATGCTTGTTGGTTGCTTCAACAATGATATGATGCCAGGTAACCACTAGGAATTGCTACACAATTGTTAGCTCTAGTGGACGGTCATAGCACGTGAGGCAAAATAGAGCAGTGTAAGTTTTTGGAGCCGCAGCGTGAAGATTTCGAGGTAAATCGCCTCTGAATTTACCAGGTTTAAGTTAAAACCTAAGCAGGTTGGATCGTTGTCAATGTGTTTGTATACGACAAAAGGAGCTAGAGTGCTCGACGTTGTGGTCATGACATTTGTAGAGTGGTCTTTTTGCAATTGATAAAGTTGAGATATACATTGAAAGTGGCCTGTACCATGATATGAAGCTGATCACTACTTAGTGTTGCTACACGAAAGCGTTAGCTCTAAGTAGCTGGTCATACCAAAATAGGCAGTGTAATGTTATGTGTGAGAAATACACTATAATGTAAAAATATATACATTAAAATCAAAGGAAACTAGATAAAAATATGTACACGAACATTGACTCAGAGAAGGCATAATACCAAAGAACTGTTCAAAAATGCTACACAATTGTTAGCTAAGAACAGCTGGTTATGCCACGTGAGACAAATACGAAAATTAACGTAAGGTTAAAAAATTTTATAGTTAATGTTAATGTTTTAAAAAATTAATTACGCGTTATACAAAGCAGGTTATTGAGATTGTGGGCAGACGGAGCCTGAGACGTGTGTAGAAGGTTGAACGCTCTCAGGATCAGGTGGTTCGATAAACGGTTTCAACCTGTCTATGTTTACTGATGTCGGTGTAGCGCCTTGCATAATGATGAAGTATTTTGGCTGTCTGAGTAAAATCGGGTAAGGACCGCGATACTTGGGTTGTAGTGGTGCAACAGCATTATTATTGCGAACGAGTACTCTCTTGCAGCTGTGGAGCTGTGGGTGAACGAAGACTGGACGAGGCGTGTGTCTCGGCTGCTGTTCGGACATGTTACCGAAATGAAGTCGAAGGCAGGTAGCTTCGTCTTGTGGGTCATCTTATGCCGGTAGTAGACGTGGGAGCTGACTAGGCAGGCGTAGATCCATGCCATACAAGAGTTGTGACGCAGACGTTTTAATGGATTCACGAGTACGGGAACGCATGGCAAGCAGAACTAAATGTAGTGCATCGACCCAGTTGCCATTAATGGACGAGGATGCTAAAGCAGCTTTGAGTTCCCTATGCATTCTTTCTACCATGCCATTAGCCTGGGGATGGTAGGCAGTCGTCTGGCGTAAGATGCATCCCATGTACCGCAAGGTGGTTTTGAAACGATCAGATGAGAAACAAGTGCCTCTGTCCGTGATGACCTCATTGGGAACACCGTAAGTGGATATCCATGCAGAGATAAAACCGTTAGTTACTTCGTCTGCAGAAATGGTGCCAAGAGGTAATGCGCAGGCCACCGTGTAAATCTATCGATCATAGTTAGAAGGTAGCTGAAACCTTGAACCTTTGTCAGATGAACTATATCCATGTGGATGATGGCTAGGCGAGAAGTAGACCGAAAATGTTGCAACTTAGAACGAGTGTGTCGTGTGATCTTGTTTTTCTGACAAATAGCACACTCTGAGACCCATCGTTTAACATTCTGCCTTAGTCTGTGACCCCAGAAACGATCTGTAAGAAGTCGGACAGTCGCTTGGCTTCCTGGGTGAGAAATTGAGTGAATTGAATCGAAAACTTTTCTCTGAAGGCCGGTCGGCAGAACTGGCTTGTTGGGCTGCGTACCCGTGAAGTAAACAATTGGTAAGCCTTTCCACAGACAGCATATGAACTTGGTTGGGTGACGGGCTATTGATCTTTGAATGTGAATGTCACCGCGTTGTTCAGTTCGCAGGAGAGTTAGCGTTAGTGCAGGTTCACTGAGTGCCACGGAGTTGACAGTGAATGGTGACGGCGAAGGTGGTTGTAGAGAGACGTCTGGCCTAGGCAGGGCATCTGCAATGAAGTTCTGTTTGCCCTTCACGTGAAAGACGTCAAATTGCCATTCGCTTAGACGAGAAAGCTGTCTCTCCACTGTGGCAGGGTACTTGGCGATAGATGAAGTTGCGTTTCGAAGTGCGCTAACTAGTGGTGCATGATCTGTGAAAACAACAAATCTGCTACTGCCAATGATGCTGATAAAAAGGCGCACTGCATCGTGGATGGCGAGAAGTTCTCGGCCGAAAGTGTCGTACCTCGTTTCTACTGGTTGGAGAGTACGCGAGTAGAAACTGATGGGCTTCCGAACTCCGTCGATCTCTTGTTCCAAAGTGGCTCCAATAGCGAATTTAGAAGCATCTGTCGTGAGTAGAAATGGCTTTTCGAAATCTGGATGCGTTAGCATTGTGGCATTTGCTACTGAGTTGATGGCAAGTCGAAGTAATTCCTCGTCTTCGGATGACCAAGCAATGATGGAATTCTTGCTAAGTCCTTTTCGGTTCTGCAGGTGCCTGCACAAAGGATAAAGTTGTTTTGAAAGGCCTGGAAGGAACTTGCGATAATAGTTTAGTACTCCCAGGATTTTCTGCTAATCGCTCAATGTCCTTGGTGACTTGATATTCTTGATTGAATTCGTCTTTGACAGCAACGGTTGAATACCTTGGGCCGTGATACGATGCCCTAAGAAGTCGACGGATGAAGTTGCAATCTGCGTCTTGTCACAGTTGATCTTGAGTCCGTGATTGGATAAGCGTGAAAGGACATTTCGTAGATGTTTCGCATGAGATTCTAGATCTGGAATGAATACCATAATGTCATCGAGATATGACATACAATAAGCAGAGTCGTCGCGAAGTATGTTGTCTATGAACCTTTGAAATGTCTGAGTAGCACACTTAAGTCCAAAAGGCATGTAAAGATATTCAAAAGGCCAAATGGAGTGATGACTGCAGTTTTCTCGATATCCTCTGGTGCTACCGGTATGTGATGGTACGCTTGTCTGGGGTCAATCACTGAGAAGAAATTGCTGCCGTTGAGTTTTTCAAGTAAAGTGTTGATATTTGGAATAGGATATACATCAGATTTTGTCACTGAATTTAGCTTACGGTAGTCTCCACAGGCTCTGTACGATCCGTTTGATTTGGAGACTAAGTGCAGTGGTGACGCCCATGAACTTTCGATGGTCTGATGATTCCCTCTTCCAAAAGCCTTGAGAATTCTTCTTGGGCAGCTTTCAGCTTAGCAGGAGCCAGTGGTCGCTTCTTGAGTGCAATAGGTTGTCCTTCTGTGACGATATGATACATCGTGTTGGAGACTCGTAGATCGGATTTGTTAAGATCGAAAAGCGATTTGTATTTTCGAAGAGCTGCTGATATCTCTGCTGAATGATGCACTGGGGTTGGTTGAATGACCTGTAGCTCCAAACGCTCGGAGGCAAGTGTCCAAAAGCTTTGTTCAAGTCCGGTGGAGGGGTCGATGATCTTTTGATTAGCAAGATCAACAATGAGCCGAAATTTTAGAAGGAAATCAAGGCCTATTATATTATGTGAGACCTTGGCAATGATGAAGTTGTGGGAAAATTCACGTCGTAGACCTATGTTGAGTGTGCGGTATTAGCAGCCATAAGTTGGTATGGGCTCGCCTGTAGCTGTTGCGAGAAGAACGCCTAGCGACATCTCGGCCATTGAATCACCTTTGAGACTGCCGCACCTGTGTCTACGATGAACTCTTCGCCAGTTTGTAAATCAAGAAGGTGCAGAAGTTCGTTGGGCTGTTTGGCCGGGTCATGCAAACAAGTAGGCTGGTGATTGCGCCCGGCATTGTCTGTTTGGTACTCTATGTAAAAAATTCGGCGTGGACGGTAAGAGTCGACAGGGATGTAGGATTGTAGTTGGCTTCTTCCTGTAGCGCCGTTGATGCCGTTGATGTGCAGAAAGTACAGTCTTCTACTTCCTGCGCCAGACGTTTCCCGATACTGATGCACCCTTGTGCCTGCGGTCTGTTGTCCTCTCCGTCAGCTGTGAAAATTAACACTCATTCGGAAATTCTTCGGAACGACAAAGACAAACTTGGCAAGCATAAAAAACTTCTGGTGGTTATAACACCAGTTCTTTGAAACATATTTATTAAAGGATTGCGGAGATCTCGATCGCCGCCTACCATTATAATTTGACTTGGAAACGAATTTTGGTCGAGCATTCACATGATTTATCTCCGATTTGGTAATGGCCAATCCTTCTAGAACTTTGGCCATGTTCGCCACTGTTCTCTCTAAAGAGGAGATTCTATCATCTTGCGGGGGTGAAGAAAAGGATGATGGATTCACTTTGGGTTCCAAAACCCTATATTCTAACTCTCATCTCTCAGATAAGTCATCTATAGAGAGAGTGTTGGGGAGCTGTCTGGCAAAGAGTTTTAATGTTTGGGGAAGATTGTTAATAAAAACAACCTTAGCCTCATGGTCAGAAATGTTGGTTTTATACCAACGTTTCCGTAATTCCCTCAGTATTTCGATGGGGCCAAGATTTGGCATATCTAACTGCGCATATTTGTTTATTATCTGCTCAGTTTCCGTGGGTCCAAGCAAGGATTCTACCTCGTTTGTAGGCCCAAAATGGGATTAGGTAGCTTCCTAATGGCCTCAAGCTTAGGATAAATCCGTCGCTGCAATTCAGAAGGTAGTTTAGCAAAACCTTCGACAGTTTTTGATGACTGTCATAATCAGGAAACGGGGAGAAAGCGGAGTCTACGCGCATAAAGAATAGCTCACGATCTCCATCCCAAACAGGAACATCAGTATCTAAAATTGGACCTGACATTTAACAATCTTACGGGATCTTAAAAGCATAAATTTATAAGCAATATGAAAATGTATAAATATACTTTAACGAAACGCTTACCCACAAACAGCTTCCACAGTTGAATGAGCGCAGAACAAAAAGTCACTGTTTCCAAAAATCCGAAATTGAGCCTGTCGAGTACGTACGGTGCCGTTTCGTACGTAGGAAAGATAAACAGAGGCCCCGTTGGCCTTTGATGACAATGTATTAAAATTATCCCCACAAATCCACGAATATATACCCAACAGATTTCCCAGAAAACCACGATCAGGGTAAAGAAAACACAAATGTCAATCTATTTATCCCAAATAGATGAAAAAGGAAGTCAATTTTATACCCAATTTATACCCCAAAAAAAATCAGAACAATCAATATCCTGGCGCGGTCGCCAATTTTGTAAACGCCCCGGCTTCAAGTAAATGCCGTACGACGTTACAAACTCGGTTAAGGTGCTGTGAATAGAGATTAGTTACTGATATGGGGGCCCTTAAGAGGGCCTGGTAATGCGTTCTCTTGAAGTCTTCAGAGTTTGAAGATGTCCTAGAGCCTTGGGTGGACTCTGGTTGAGTTGTCGCTCCCGTGGTTGAGCTGTTATCACGTTGTCGATAGTATCCTGCAGGTTCTGCACTTAATTGGCTCGTCTCTCTGGTATACCGCAACAAGATGAGTCACGGATTTAGTTAGTGGTTGGTGAAACTATCAAATCACCAGCGTAGGTATTGACAGCCGACAGAACACACACGCGTGAAGCAGGTAGAATGCAAATGCCACAACTGACTTGCATGGTAAATTACCGTGCTTAAATAGCATGCAATATGTCTACTTGCACACTATTGATAAAACGTGGTTAAACGGCAATTTCGCTTTTTTCTCATCGGTGCAACGTAAATAAATTTGAATTTAATTTACGCAATATGTCGGCCATTGATTTGTGTCGTTACAATATGATTTTGTTTATTTAATATACACACCCACGCGCGATACGCAGGGAACATGCAGTGGATTATAGTGCCGTAGTGGAATTACTCTTCGTCTTTGAATTATTCGCAGTTTATACAAGTGATTTACTGTTCGTATATAATTCTACGTATCAGAATTTCAGAGTACAATGGATTATTATAATTAAATAATTTAAAACCATAGCAAACAGTGGATTAATTATTTGTGAAGTTTTTTCATTGAAGTTTTTACACGATTTTATTCTACTTATCATCAGTGACAACATTTACCAGAGACTTTATTTATATCATCATATATGTTCAATCGGTTTCATGTATTCATCACAATTCAGACGTGTGTGAATGGTTTATTACTTGTGTTGGCAATATTTCGTTCTGTTGCCGTCTAGAGCACGGTCAATTTGGACTAACTATGAATTTTCCATGCAACTTTGTGTACAATACATTTGTGATCATTCGTATTAGCCTTCTCACATCACCCATCGGGAAAAGGCCGGGGATTGATCATAAGCACGGATCTCAACAGCAGCTACCAATTGTATGTAGGGAAAGAAGAACCCCGCGAAAATATCCCTACATAAATGGTGCCCCGTTTCGTCGAACTCACAGCCAGCAAAGAATTAATAAACATCTAGATTTTGATAACTTCAAACACTTTGGATGAATGCCACGAAGGAAAGTAAATTCTAAGGCACATAACACAGAAAAACACCCTCTCGAGACCACAATGCTCGAAGACAGACGCACGATGACGGGTGAGGACGATGTTACGGTGCCATCTATTCTCGACAACACTCACACACAAAAGATGACGTCCAGTACAAGAAATGCAGGAAGCCTCGACGGTGAGCCTGAAACAGGCGCACCAACAAATGGACAAAGTATAAAATATGCCAATTCGATCCCGACTACCTTGACGAGTGGGTCGACGATGTTACTTTATTGGCCAAGGTGTCCAATATAACAGACGAGGGCTAAATATTTTTGAGGGCTTGGGAGACGATCCCAATGTCTTTTAGACGCTGACTCAGAGATATACTGCATCAATACGCTGAGGGCAAATGTGCGCAGCCATGGCAGAGCCTGCAACGCGCCGTCAAGCAGCGTTTGACACCAGATCTAGAAGATATGCTTACAGAATTAATGAGCCAGATGTCCCTAGGTAGCCGCACGCCTTCTGAGCTATTTAGGGAGATGGAGCAGAAAGCCTTGGAATTCAACTTGCTTAAGGAAATCGTAATGTGACTTTTCATACGAAACTCCCGCCGGCACTAAAAGAGATGGCCACGTTCCTGCGCGAATCCGTCGAAGTGCAAGAGGACGTTCTGTCGGCACGTCTAGACAAGTGGTGGAAGAAACACCACTACAGCTCACCTGCCCCAGAGAAAGGCCACATCACCTCACGACTGTCCGAATCACAATCCACCGCATCATCAGCCAGAACAAATATTACGAATGAACGCATCATCAGCCTGCTAGGGAACCTCAACGTCAGGCCAAATTTGGCCTCAGTCGATGCCGTCCATAATAGACGCGACCACAGCAGGCGTGACCAGCGTCGACCACCGTCCCGGAATAGCGCAAAGAGGTCGACGTCTAGAGGCCGGGCCACAGCTTCGCAGTTATCGGCGGAGTGGTGTCCGAATCACCGCAGCTATGACCACTCTACACGCTATTGCCTCAGAAAAGGCTGCACATTCCCGCGCACAGACGCGACGTTCAAGTGGGCGCGGTCAACCTCAACAACTCAGGAGGATCCGCCCATGGAAGGTTCGGAAAACTGCTGGGTTCAGCCTCCTCCGCGGCAGTAGATGCTGAGCACCCCAAGATCATTAGCCGCTCCACGTCTGATGGCTCAAAGCACCTTGCTTTCGCGGTAGAGCGCAATCAAACTATTGTATTTACAGCGACGGCTCCAGTCAAGTCATGCTTCAAACGCCCAAATGCCAGCAACCAGTCCCATCGTCAGTTGCCATTATCGACTTCCTTTCTCATCCGTGACGCAACCTCTGGCGAATTATTTGTCATAGACACAGGATCAGATGTGAGCTTACTACGCCACAATTATTTTGAACCTACCCATCCAGTCGACACAAGCAATCTGACCTGCGCCAATGGCTTCAGGATAGCGACATTTGGGGTATGAGTACACACAATCTCGTTCTCCAACACAAAAATATGTTTCAATTATCCTTTCATCATTGCCAATACGACAAGAAACATGATTGGATGTAACTTTCTTGAACACTTCGACCTTACCATTTGTCCAAGAACACATGAAATAGGCACTGCAGGCAATCAGTTGCTTTCATCAGCGCTAAACCATGACTCGCACCGAAGCAGTCTCATCCATACAGCTAATTCCTCCAGTTCCTCATGTACCGCAATTGGACGATGTTCTGAAACGTCATGAAGATATTTTCAAACCTATCTCCTTCATGCCTGATCTCAAGAGGAAGCGTGCCATCACAGCCCATCGTATCATCTTATCGAAACCACTTCCTCATTCTCCACGAGCACGTCCATTGGCACCACATTAACAAAAGGCCGCCGAGCAAGAATTCGCAATGCTACGTCAACAAGGCATCTGTACACGATCCAGCTCACTTTATGCGTCGCCTATGGTAGTAGTACCAAGGAGTGAACTACCAACATTCAGGATGTGCGGGGATTATCGTATTCTCAATTCTTGCACATAGTCTGATTTGTACATCCTGCCAAATCCAGCTGACCTACTCAGATCTACTATTGGTCATGCTGTGTACTCAAAACTTGACCTATTGAAAGCCTACTATCAAGTACCGTTGGACAAAGACTCCGTATCATATATTGCACTCAGATTCACTGGAGGTGACACTCACGAATATCACTATATGCCTTTCGGTCTCAAGAATGCCGTGCACACCTTCCAACGCGTTATGGACGAAATACTAGATGGTCTACGATTTATAATTCCATATTAAGACGATATCCTGGTATTCTCCAACTCAATGTCTGAACATATATAGCATATTGATATTCTACTCACACGTCTAGCAGACTATGGTCTCCGACTTCATGGCAACAAATGCGTCTTTGCACAAGAATCAAGTGAATTCCTCGGTCATCAAATTTACGAAAAAGGCAGGACACCTATACCGGCTAAGGTTCGTGCTATGCAAGATCTACAGCCTCCAACCACCGTTCGAGCATTACGACGATTCTTGAGCAAGATGAACTACTATTCTCGATTTGTACTCTGTCTTGACAAGAATCTTGCACCTCTTCACAAATATCTCGTTCCAGAAAGCCGTTTTTCAAGAAATCACAACCGATTCAGCTCAACGTGGACGACATTCAGGCTTACGAGGATGCCAAAAGGGCCTTATGCAAAGCAACCATGCTACATTCTCCTGATTGGTCTCAACATTTTGAATTGATCACAGACGCATCCGACGTTGCCATAGGCGAAGTACTTCAAAAGTCCATCAATGGAATACACCAACCTATCGCCTTCTACTCGCAAAAACTACAACCTCGCGAGACGCGATATGATACATTAGGAAAAGAGTTACTTGCAATCTACCGGTCGATCCTACACTTCCACACCTATCTGGATGGCCGAAAGTTCAAGATCTACACAGACCATCTTCCTCTACTTCCGATGTTGAGAGGAAAGAAAGAGTATTTATATTCACGACGTGTCAACTCACAACTTACACGAATACACGAGTATGAATATGAAGTCACTCATGTCAAAGGATCAGAAAATGTGGTCGCAGACTCCCTAAGCCGTCCTGCAGACCTCTGTGCCTCAATAATGTATCCTTCATCTATAAGCACTCAGGAATTGCAAGCAGCTCAGCAAGATGATCCATCACTTCGGACATTTGATTTCAATCGCCTAAAAACATTTGGTTATGATGGAACTCTGCCGCAGTGTGAAATAACTGGCGTGGGCCCTCGGCCGTTTATACCTGAAAAACTTCGTCACAAGATCTTCGAAGTCTACCATTCAATGAGCCACCCATCTGGCGAAGCATCAGCGGAAATTCTATCCAGAACGTATTTTTGGCCTGGCATGCGGCGAGATGTCAAGAAGTGGTCAAAACAATGTCTAGAATGTCAGAAATGCAAAGTGACGAGACACACCAAAATGGCGCCACAAGTAATCCAAGCGCCCAAAGTCCGGTTCATGCACATACACGTTTATCTGGTAACCTTACCTGTCGCGAACAATTTGCGATATCTAATGTTAATACGGGATCGCACCACTCGATGGTATGAGGCCATACCACTGCCAGACATGAAGCAAGAAACTGTCAGTTATGCTTTAGAGCTCAATTGGTTCGCTCGGTTTGGTGCTCCAGCTGAAGTGACAACCGATCGTGGCGCACAGTTCCTCGGCGAAGAGTTCGCAGCCCTACTGAAATATTATGGTGTCAAACACTCCGTGACCGCGGTTTGCAATCCCAGAGCAAATGGTTTCGTCGAAAAGCCACACCGCGAACTGAAAGCGGCGCTCAAGGCTAGCCCAGAAGAAAATTGGCTTGCGGCTTTACCAAAAGTACTCCTATCAATGCGTACAAGACCTCGTGAGCCGATCAAATGTAGTTCCGCTGAAATGGTATTTGGCGAATGTCTACGGCTGCCTAGCGAACTAGTCCGATCACGCTCTGAAACTGCGATAACGATGAACGATCCGGCATTTCTTTTTCCACTTCGCAGTTATCTACAGTATAACGCTCAGAATCGGCCGATCTGTCCTACACGTCAGCAACATGGTCAAATTTATAAACGCAAAGATTTTGATAGCTGCAAATGTTTTTTCGTCAACAACGATATGGATAACAGGATTCTAGCCAAACCGAAGCGCGGTCCTTATCGTGTGTTAGTTCGACGTCAGAATTACATCATTTTGGAGATTAATGGTAAAGCTGAAGCTGTCTCCAAACACAGACTATCCCCGGCCTACGTTGATCCAAATTGTTCCGCGATGTTGACCTATCAGGTGGTGAAAAAACGATAACTTCACCTCCAGACATTTTTGTTGACTACGGACTGACGCCCGACATCTCGTCAACAACCGAGCCAACTAACGCCGTCACGCCGCCGCGAGATATAGAGAAACCAGAATCAGTGTTGACAGAGCTAACATCAGTGGTGACACGTTACGGAAGAGCCATAATAACTCCTGTTAGGTTAGTCCCCTTCATTGTGTACTAATTTTCATTGTAGGGGGTGTGTATGTAACACGCGGCTCCGCGTTACAACCCAACGATGTTCAATTTTGACAAATATAGTGCTCTTTAAGGTCAAATAATCTAACTCTGTTTTTACACAATATTTCACTTAACTGTGATTTTAGAAACAATCTCTGTTAGTTTCAAGCAGTTTTAATTGAGATTTCTTGAACTGCAATTTTGATTGAAATTAATAGGATAGCAAACAGTGGATTAATCATTTATGAAGTTTTTTCATTGAAGTTTTTACACGTTTTTATTCTACCCATCATCGGTGACAACATTTACCAGTGACTTTATTTATATCATCATATATTTTCAATCGGTTACATGTATTCATCACAATTCAGATGTGTGTGAATAGTTTATTACTTGTGTTAACAGTATTTGTTTCTGTTTTCGTCTAGAGCACGATCAATTTGGACTAACTATGAATTTTTCATGCAACATTGTGTACAATACATATGTGATCATTCGAATTAGCTTTCTCACATCACCCATCGGGAAAAGGCTGGGGATTGATCATAAGCACGGATCTCAACAGCAGCTACCAGTTCTATGTAGGTAGATGGCTACCCCACTAAAATACCCTTACAATATGTTGCTAAATTACAGAAATTATATTGGAATGAGTTTACACGTGCAGTAGTTGATTACTTCTCTATCAAAATCAAACGAGAATACATACACACAAGCATGACGTACGCTTATCTAGTGAATTGTCAGTATTTACTATTAAATCACCGTATTCTCATTTCAAAGAGTGTACACATGAAGACTTGTACACAAACCATGTGACATACACGTACCTAGTATTTAAAAAAAACAAGTTTTGCTTAAGAGATCTAACAACAAAAATAAAAGGGCCAGTTTAAACTAAAATTTCCACGTGACATTTTTATTGTCAACTTTGTAAGTGATATACTTTCCATTGAAAAAGATCTCCATATCCGGAGATCGAAAAATCTGTAGAGATCACGAAGACAGCAGATGCAAACAAATTGTCTCAATGAGTCCCTCGGCGCCCGGATATCCCAACGTTTCATGCCAAAAGATCATCAATTCTGTCCTTATAGATTCTGGCACAACCTGTTTGTCCTTCTTTCTGCACCAACAGGCCGTTTTGTAGGCTCAACTATTTATATGCTGCAGACACCACTGTTCCGTTTTTTAAATGATTTTATATTTTCTGGCATTTGGCATCCTTTTCCTGTTCTTCACAGACTTTTATAAGTTGGGAAACACGCACAGCGAAAGTTCTGCTGAGCACATCGGCCGCTGCATTCTCGATCCCGGGTCTATGATGAATAAATACATTTAATTCTTACAGCTCTTCAATGGGTCGGTGTACACTTTTCTTCTCAATACTCAGTGATATCCAATGCACTTGTGCTTTGTGGTCGTTAGAAAAGTCTATGTGTCCACCGATGATAAAATTGTATGGAAAGTAATTCCTT
The DNA here is from genome assembly GCA_029291075.1 of Eudiplozoon nipponicum. Taxonomy (NCBI): domain Eukaryota; kingdom Metazoa; phylum Platyhelminthes; class Monogenea; order Mazocraeidea; family Diplozoidae; genus Eudiplozoon; species Eudiplozoon nipponicum. The sequence goes on along the minus strand of JAQBSW010004921.1, from coordinate 44,087 downwards.
GTCTGTGACGGTATAGTCTTGTTCCGCCTTAGTGAGTGTATAACTTATATATTTTGCGGGATTTCCGTCAGCTTGAAACACCGCTCCTATCCCAATATCTGATGCGTCTGTAACAATTTGCATATTACCTACCGGGAAAGTCAAAATAGTTGCGTCTATTAATTTCTGATTGCTTAGCACAGACGCTTCTTGAGTCTCCTCCGTCCAAAATAATGTTATCATGACACTAGTTATTTTAGACATGGGTTGCTGCGTAACCGCCATTCCTGCGAGATATGCTCTATAGAAATTCACCATACCAACAAACCTGCGATATTGTTTTCTAGTAGTTGGCACGAGATAATCCTTGATAAGCTGTACATTCGAATCAAATGGCATACATCCCTCCGCTTAGACTGAGTGACCTAGGAACCGCACTTCCCGACATATTTGAGCTTTTTTCTGCATTAAAATGTAATCGTCGTTCTACACCTTTGGCTAACATATTTTGCAGCCTAATACGTAATTCGTGATCAGAAGTAGTCCATATAATAACATCGTTCACGTAAGCTGTTGTAAAAGTTATGTCAGACACGAAAGAGTTCATCATTATTTGGAACACTTTCGGTACGTTTTTATGTAGGGGACTTTTGCGAGAAGACGGTTCAAAAACGCCGGATTCTATCATTTCTTGGGTTGCTGGAGTCGCTGCTGCTAACAAGGAACACCAACCAGTCACCCAGAGCTGGTCTCAAGTGACTAGGAGTATTTCTAAACACTGCTACACTAACGAATTTTCTCGGCATTTTTCGAAGAAGGCAATTCCGGCCCTAATAAGGACTCCCATCTGTAATAAACTTCAGCCATCTTGGCACCTAACTGACTTTGTGGTGTTGTACGGCATATACTTGAAGCCGGGGCGTTTTACAGTACATGTGTGGTTTGAATACAAAAAAAGTTGTTCTATCCTATTCTGTTCTACTCTATACTAAATAGTCTTGGGCATTTGCGACCCAACCTGAAGGATCTCCGGATTTATATGGTGGTAGACTGATAATTTTTGGACTGGCGCGGTCGCCATATTGTGTAGAGGCTCCAGTAATATTATTTGATGAGAGCCCCATAGACGCCAATTCAAATTCAGTCTTACTGTTCCATTAGGAGTTTGATATGATAGTTTTCTCTTCCGTATCTAACAAGTTCATGCCATCAACTCGTTAGTAAATGCTACAATGCTAACGCATCTAGATTTTCAACGACCATTCCTATTCACGACAGATGCTTCTAAGTTTGCTATTGGAGCCACCTTGAAATAAGAGATCGATGGAGTTCGCGTACTCTCTAACCAGTAGAAACGAGATACAACATTTCGGTCGAGAACTCTTGGCCATCCACGACGCAGTGCGCCATTTTAGCAGCATCATTGGCAGCAGCAGATTTGTTGTTTTCAAAGATCATGCAGCATTAGTTAGCGCATTTCGAAACGCGACTACAACTGTCGCCAGGTACCCTACCAGAGTGAAAAGAAAGCTTTAACATCTAATCGAATGGCAATTCGACATCTTTCATGTCAAGGGCGAACGACACTTCATTGCAGACGCCCTTTCCAGGCCAGACGTCTCACTTCAACCACCTACGCCGTCGCCATTCACTGCCAACTCAGTGGCATTCAGTGAATCTGCACTAACGCCATCCCTCCTGCAAACGGAACAGCGCGGTGACACTCACATTCAAATATCAGTAGCCCGTCACCGTACCAAGTTCGTATGCCGTCTCTGGGAAGGCTTATCTATTGTTAACTTCACGGGTACGCAGCCCAAACAGCCAGTTCTGCGGACCAGCCTTCAGAGAAACGTTTTCGACTCAAATCATTCAATTTCGCACCCGGGAGGCAAGGCGATTGTCCGCCTTTTTACAGATCGTTTATGGGATCACAGGCCCAGGCAGAACGCAAAACGATAAGTCTCCGTGTGTGCCATTTGCCAGAAAAACAAAATCGCACGGCACGCTTGTTCTAAGTTGCAAAGTTTCCGAACGATTTCTCGCCTAGCCAACGTCCACATCAATAAAGTTCATCTGACAAAGGTTCAACGTTTGAGCTACCTTCTATTTATGATTGATAGATTTACACGATGGCCTGCGGCATTACCTCTTGGCACCATTTTTGCAGACGAAGTAACTAACGGTTTTATCTCTGTATGGATATCCCATTATGGTGTTCCCAATGATGTCAGCGTTGACAGAGGCACTTAATTTTCATCGGATCGTTTCAAAACCACCTTGCGGTTCATAGGATGCACCTTACGCCAGACGACTGCCTACCATCCCCAATCTAACGGTATGACAGTGAGAATGCATAGTGATTTTAAAGCTGTTTTAGCATCCTCGTCCATTAATGGCAACTGGGTCGATTCACTTCCTTTAGTTCTTCTTGCCATGTGTTCCCGTATCGTGAATCCATTAAAAAATCTGCATCACAACTCTTGTATGGCATGGATCTACGCCTGCCTGGTCAGCTCCCACGTATACTACCTGCACACGATGGCTCACACCTCGAAGCTACCCGCCTCCGACTTTATTTCGGTAACATGTCTGAACAGCATCCGAGAGATACGCCTCGTCCAGTCTTTGTTCACCCCTGCTCTACAGCTACAAGAGAGTACTCGGTCGCAACGACACTACTGTTGCACCATTACAACCAAAGTATCGCGGAAGCAAGCCTTCATTAGGTTTGTCTGTTAAACTTTTGAAGCATATTGCAACTGATGAAGGCTATCGATAAGTTTAGCTGAAATATTTTAGCAAAAGAAAACTACTGGAACAATGAAAGCTGCGTTAGTCAAAATGCAGATCAGGTAATTTCAATTAATCGAAGTTCCTAAAAGCAATCTTCTTTCAAGACAAAATACTTCAGTATCATGCAAAGTGCGATACCTACATCAGTAAACATAGACAGATTATAACCTTTTATCGAACCGCCTGATCCTGGTGACATACAACTTTCTACACACGTCTCAGGCTCTACTTGCATAGAATCTCAACCTAGCAATAGATTGCTTTGCATGAAGCATAACTGATGAATTTTAACATTAATATTTCGTTGTTTTACGTATCAACTTTTTAACTTTATGCGCACAATTTGCGACTTATGTCACGCAACGTGACTTCCATGAATCCACATGGTTCATTTTTCTTCTCACACTAACTAGTCTCACGTGGTATAACCAGCTGTTTTTAGCTAACATTTGTATAGAATTTATGAATAGTTCTATGGTATTATGCTATCTCTGCGGCAATGTTCGCGTACATTTTTTGTCGTTACTCTTTGATTTTCAGGTATATATTTTTATATTTTAACGTATGGCTCACAGCTGACCTCACACTGCCTATTTTGGTATGATCAGCTACTTAGAGCTAACTCCTTGTGTAGCAACACTAAATAGTTATCGGCTACATATCTTGGTAGAGGCTACTTTCAATGCATATCTCAGCTTCATCCGTTGCACAGTAACTACTCTACGAATATCATGCCCACTGCGTCGAACACACACTAGCTACTTTGGTCGTATTAAAACTCATTGACAGCGATCCAGCCTGACCAGGTTTCAACTTAAACCTAGCAACTTAAGTGGCAATCGACCTTGAAATCCTAACGCTGCGGCTCCCAAACCTTACGTTGCTCTATTTTGCGCCACACTGTATGATCGGCCACTTCAGCTAACAAATTGTGTAACGATTCCTAGTGTTTATTTGACATCATATCATTATTGAAGCATCCAACATGCATTCATCATTCCAGCATTTATGCTCCTTTTTTATATAACTATGAGCAGAATAATATCCAGTTGTTTAACTTGGTACGAACTCTGCCATATATTACTTATGAACGCTTGGCCTAAAGGAATGTTTTTTAAGAGAGTACAGTGATATAACTGCTCAAGTAAATATCGACGACATATTGCGTAAATTAAATTCAAATTTTATTTACGCGCACCAAATTTAACAAGCAAAATTTTCTGTTAACCAATGGCGTGTGAGCTTTCGATTTCAGGCCATATAAGCACGGTGAAATTACCATTGCAGTCAGTTTTCATGTTTGCCTTCTGCAGTGCACTACGTGTCTCCTGTCATACTGACTTTTCACCTACGCTGACTTCTGGACTTGCTTCACACACAGAGTCAATTTCAGTCACGCCAATCTTGTTGCTGCACAACTAGTGAGACAGATGCAATATTTACTTATTGGGCCTTCACGTTTGCCAGTTACCACAGTATTGTCACAGATATTCAATGAGACAATACTACGCCTTCACAAAGTCTCTCGCCGCTGATGTCAACGCCACAGAAGAAGGAACAACAAGTATCTAGGAGTATTTCTAGACACTGCTAAACTAAATAATTTTCTCGGAATTTAACAGTTAAATACTGTTTGTTGCGGAGAACTAATATATATTCAAGTATGTATTAGGTGTTGTGAACTAAGTAACAAATTAGTTCAGTTGTGACTAGAAGGATAAACCAAAGGCAGCATGAACGGAAAGTAAAATCTCATGCACATTCGTTTCGTACTTACTGGCGACTCATCAGTAGGAGCTGGTAATATGCCCTTTAACCACTATATATTTGGGTGAGGAATGTGGGATAATAGGAAGGTACAATCTCCTAGACGAATGTGTAAAGCTGCAGTAGTGAAGCTAACATCATCTAAAGTCAACGACAATGCGACTTCAACGATAACTCACACTATATAATATATATAACGAGTCTGTAAAGGATACTAACACTATGGCTATTGTGCTAGTAACCGATACCAAAATTATAGTACCGAAAAGGTACATGTTTCTAACAATATGGTTTCCGAGCTGGTACATGTTATCAACCAGATGGATATCATTGTAAGCTGTAGTTCACCGAAATTGAGAATAACAACTATTTCTGAACACCTGATACTCCAGTACATCCATACCTTCTGGCCTTGATCGATATCAGTTATTACATTTCGCGGTAAGCATGACATCATTGGATTAAATATTTAACAGTTAAATACTACTTGTTGCGGAGAACTAATATATATGCAAGTATGTATTGGGTGTTGTGCTAGTTAGCTCGAAACGAATTTGAATGAGAATATATTTTCCGTTCCTGCTGCCTTTGGTTTATCCTTCTGGTCACAACTAAACTAATTTGTAACTAGGTTCGCAACACCTAATTCATACTTGCATATATATTAGTTCTCCGCAAAAAACAGTATTTAACTTTTAATTGTTTAATTCAATGATGTCATGCATATCGCGAAATGTGATAACTGATATCGATCAAGGCCAGAGTGTATGGATTTACTGGAATAACAGTTGTTCAAAAATAGTTGTAATTCTCAATTTCGGTGAACCATAGCAAACATTGATATCCATCAAGGCGGTACCATGTACACGCTTGGTATCCATAGTGCTAGTAACATATTCCTTTTCGGTACTATAATGTTGGTATCGGTTACTAATACAATAGCCATAGTGTTAGTATCCTTTACCGATTCGGTATATATATTATATAGAGTGAGTAAGCGTTAAAGTCGCATTGTCAAGACTTTATATAATGTTGGCTTCAGTACTGCATGTTTACACATTCATCTAGGAGATTGTAGCGCCCTGTTATCACACATTCCTCATCCAAATATATAGTGGTTACAGGGCATTATACCGGCTCCTACTGATGAGTCGCCAGTAAGCACGAAACGAATGTGAATGAGATTATACTTTATCGGAATTTGCCTTAGAACGCAATACCGGCTCTAATAAGGGCTCCCAACGGTACTCTTTCCAGCCATCTTGGGACATAACTGAATTTGTGACGTCGTACGGCATTTACTTGAAGCCGAGGCGTTTACAAAATTAAATCCGAAGAATTTGTAACGACAAATTAATTGCTTCCATATTGCGTAAATTAAGTTTGATTTTATTTACGTTGCAACAATGAGAAAATAGCGAAACTTGCCGTTAACAAATAGTGTGGAAGTAGACTATGGCATGGCTATTTAAGACGGCAAATTTACCTTGCAGTTGAGTTGTCGCATTTGCCTTCTGCTTTGCGTTACGTGTGCGTGCTGTCGGCTGTCATTACATACGCTGGTTGTCTTCACCAACAATTGGCAACATCGTGTTGAAGTACAACCAACGAGACGAGCTAATTAATGCAGAATTTCAACGAAGTTTCCACATCAAGATTACAACGCAACAACAGAAGGAACCACAGCCAGAGTCAACCCAAACTCTAGGACATCTTCACACTGAAGGAACATTCTCGGCATTTTATTGAGAACGCACGACCGGCCCTGTTAAGGGCCCCCTATCAGAACAATAACTCTATATCCATAGCACCTTAACCGAGTTTGTAACGTCGTACGGAATTTACTTGAAGCTGGGGCGTTTACAAATTTTTCAAGAATTTCAAGTAAGTTAACTATTATGCGGGTCAAATCACCTGAACAGTTTATTGTAAATTTCAATAATTGTTATGTACAATTTTTTGGTATTTTTCATTTATTGATTACTTATAAAATATCAGACAAAGTATTCGATTTTTGTTACGTAGCACTTCTTGTAGCTATTTTATTCTTCAATAGTTCTTAAGGAGTTCTGTACAATTACTATTGTGTAGAGGGACCGGTCCTATTAATGTGCTTATGGGAGTCTGATTTCTGCTCCACATCTATCTAGTTCAGATCTTAGAATCCATGTACTATACTATTAGTGTGCTTAAATTTAACTTAGTCTTCACATTAATCACTTAAATGTATAATTAACAAATCAAGTAATAGGTGAACGACTGTACTTCTTACGCAACACGGCACCCGAATGTGTAACCTAGAAAGAGATTAGACACGTAAAACAATTATTAAATTGCCTGTTCATGAACGATCCCTATATGCACAAATGAAAGCGAAAATTCGTTTTAACAGGAGTATATTGTATCAAAATTTGTAAAATTGAAACAAAGAACAAGATAGTTGTTACAATTCACGCGCGCCAACCACAACATACAGAAAACAACAATTCTTTCATAGTCTATTTCTACTTCGTAGTTGTTTGTTTACTGCAATAACTGGGTAGCTTTTGTTTAAAGAAATGTTTAGAACTATGTTTGATTAGAAACACAATTTATAAACATTTCCCTGAAAAAGGTAAACAGTATTTAGACTTGTCAGAATAAATAGGTGTCCTTGTGTTTAAATATTGGAATACCTTCTGCTTCGTTGTGATTAACTTTTTGATAGTGGCCACTATATGCATTCAATTTGGATTGAAACCAAAAATTGTGGATAGAAAATGCTTCGATTTCAATATATGTTTAGATATTTTAATCTTATAAATGTTCTTGCTTTCTTGGCTGTCGTTTATATCAGCATTGCGTCTTTTAATTTGTATGAGTCTCTAACATGCCGGGTTTGCGGAAAAGATACCAAATGTGTATATCCTCAGTGGAATGCTAGTGAGCAATTCCAAGTTAGTGTTATATTTTTTATATTATAGATTAAAGCTAAATTGTTAAATAATTTTGGAGTATATACTGGTATTTTCTTCGTGACGAAACCATTCAATGCGGTGGAACGCCTTGAGAGGTATTCTTATTGGTTTAAAAATGTGTAGGTCTTACAACTTTACCCCTCCTGCTGACTTATTTCAAAATAAATCTATGTCTCTTTTAGTAACGGTTGATTCATTGTCAAATGGAAATATCTATCAAAACCATCCCATTTACGATATACAATCCTCCCAGACGAACTGCAATAAATTTACTTTCTTCCAAGGTAAATATGTTTTTTTCAATCGAACAGTATGCTATGGGGAGATGTCCATTGTAGTGCTAACTTTCGTACACAATCTTTCGGACGACAATGAACATGTATTATTTTTATAAAAATAATCATGAATATATATATATATATTAAGGATATTCTGTTTCGTCAGAAACATTTGGTACGATAACTAACTCTAATACGGAGGTCTCCTCGTGTTGTTTAATTCGTTTTAATTTGATCATTGTTTTGCTACATAATATATTATTACTTCATTGAATTTAAAGAAAAATGATTGGACTAGCGAATCCCATGCTTCGGTGTTGTACTGGTTGACGCATTTAGAAGTGGCTTTAATGTCGGAGCTAATTGCTTTTGATAGTAACGATATACCGCCAGAGTTTAGTTCGGTCATTTCTGTTCGAACCATAAATGGTTCCTTACAATATGCGCCACTGGTTTCAGTAAATCCGCAGCTACAGAAGCGCACGGATTACACAGAAGTAGCATCATCCGAAGGTGAATATGATGGGGCAGGCTTTCAGTTTACACTCAAGCGTTGAACAGTTCACCTGCGGTAGTTTTAAATTTCGCTGTTTGTTCTGAGCAAGTAATTGATCAACTTCAAGGCCTTGGGTGGGTTATTGTATTTTTTAAATTTTGTTCTGCCTCAAACATCTAAATCTTGTACATCAAACCATCTTAGCCGTTGTTGCGAAGGATTAATCAATCTAAAAATTATAATTTATCTCATTGAAGAATTTATTTTCAAGAATGTACTACAGGGATAAGCTGAATTTTCCTTAATGGCAAGTGATCCGAATGGTTATCCTTTGAGTAACCATTAGCTTGTATGCTAAGTCTACGTTAGTATCATTTAAGGTTTCTTTACCAGCATCTTATATATTGTACTGCTTAGTAGTATGCCTTTTTAATTCATCTTTAATATTCTATCTTGCATTTTGGCACATGTTTATTGTTTCTTAAGCATGATGGCTTTGTATAATTTACCATAATTATCCCACTTAAACAAAAGTTCCGGAAAACAATACATTTTAAAGTATACATTATTTTTCTCGCACTGAATTCTCATCGCTTTGAAAATTGTTATAATGATGGTATTTATCAACATTATTCTGCCAATCGTTAGCTAATTCGTCTACCTGGGATGCATGATAATGCCGTGCGATTCGGGTTTTCAGTATCTTTTAGAATTATTGACTGCAAGCGTGCCAGACGCAAATAGAAAGTTTCGGCTGCAGAAGGAAACTGTGGCCACTGGCATCTGGGTGGATACTGCTCATCAGCCTTGGTTGGAAAACTATCTAAGAGAAAAAAATTCAGAATACAAATCCTCACTAGGAATGGGCGACATAGTGTTCACATATAACAATGAACGGCCTGTGGTTATATGGCTTTTGTAAGGCTCTGAATGCAACATTGACTGCTATTACTGACTTTGAAAGTCATATCTAGGTTATTTGCTTCGATTATCTTACGCCGTCTCAGCGCTTCGCGTGGATCACATATTTGAGAAAAACAAGTTGGGTTCCTGGAAAGTTAAATTGATAATATTTTTACCTTCGGACAAGTGCTTGCACACCGATAGCCATCTTTCAAGACTCCAAGGGCACATTTGATTCGGTGGATCGTAATGCTCTATTCGATATTCCATTTGTCACATTTTACGTTTCTTCAATTCGCCTGAATAATTGAACATTATTTTCTCAGATAGCACCAGACTTGCGTAGTAACACTGTGAGCAGATTTGGACATGGCAAGAACAGCTAATTTAAACTACAGTAAAATTGTGAAGTATTGAACTCGCTCGTCTACCAAAATATAATCCAGGCGTGCATCATAGTTCATGATGCTACATTGCGCGATATGGCATTGAATCGGGCTCAGAGGCGTAGTGTTTTTTCATGTTTAGCAGAATGATCAAAGCTGGGCATGGTTTACTTTAAGGGCTTGGTCGTATTTATGAAGCGATGCAGTCAAAATCAATAGGAGGTCACTTTGAAGATGCTTCGACTTAAAGCTCATTTGATCATTATTTTATTTTAAATATATAAATTACCTCAAATGTGATTCCTAGTTGAGTATTTCCATGTGAAATGGATTTTTTCATCTCATAATTCGCCTTTATCATTTTAAAAATGTTGTGTGCAAAAATAGTTTTTTTCTTTTATTTTATATTATAATGAAACATTGGTAATCATTGGTAGTTCTGTTGCTGTCCATAATGATAGTCACGGCATGCAATGTAGCGCCCTGTAGAATCTCGTTAAAGTCTAAAGCCTAGGTCCAATGTGCTAATGTATATCGTTAAACAATCATTTTTTGCGCGGGTGGTGGTAAGAATTCTTTAAATCAAGTTTGCGAGCTTGAAGTAAAAATCAATATCGAAATCACTTGATCTGCGTTTTGACTAACACAGCTTTTATAGTTCCAATAGTTTTCTTTCATTAATATATTTCGACTACCTTTATCGGTAGCTTTCTTCATTTGGTCCATCCTCACAAGTTTAACAAATGAAGCTAATGAAGCAAGGTAGCTGAAATATATTAAAGAAAGAAAACTACTGGAACGATAAAAGCTGCGTTAGTCAAAACGCAGATCAGGTAATTTCTATTAATCCATGTTCGCACAAACAATTTACATTCAATTAACATCAATATCATTGTATTTAACAAGTTGTCAAACAACATAGAAAAGCTACCACCAATCGCACTGATGCGTTTCGACCTTCCATGATCATCATCAAAGTACGACGTAAACTGACTAGCGAGGATCAAACCGCATTGCATATATATAGAAAGCAAAATTAGATGTGCATTAGAAAATTTACACTCAATTTTAGTGACTTTTTCACGCTGCATAATACTACCGCTAAGCGAGGAACGCATAAATTGGGATACATATGCAGAAGAGGATCTGGTTGGAAATACCCATGAATTATGCATATTTTGCATGGGCTCTTTTTGAATCCTTCATCAAATAGGTGTTCTTGTATATATGAATTATTTATTTCAGAGGGAGACTTGAATATATCTATCTTACATATAAATGATTTGCGAAAAAAAGTTGCTGTTGTAACCGGAATTTCAATTTACGTGTTCCTTCAGAACATTATGAATGAACAATTGTAAATAGATTCTATGCATTGATTAACTTGATTACTTCTTTGATAGCTAGTGCATATATATATACATATATATATATATGTATATATATATATGTATATATGTATATATATATATATATATATATATATATATATATATATATATTGGATAGTTGGTTCATTTTATATTTTATTCTTTCATTCATTAGGTCTTAAAAGGCATGACATTGATGAACTGCAATCTATCTTCACGGATGCAAACTTTTATTTGTTAATTACAACTCTGTGTGTCAGCGTAGTGCATGTATGTTTTATTATTCTTATACTATTATATATTAAATAGTTGGAATTTAGGTTGATTTATGTTAAATGTCTCAATTTTATAGAAACCAGTGAAACTGGCCGATCATAATAGTAAGGACAGGAACATTATCGGTAGTTAATAGTATAAATTGTCTTTTGTGAACACATCAAATACGAAGCTTCAATCATTTCCACCGATCATTGCAATGATAAGCCACGGAAATGCACGAGCTTTAAGAAAGTTAGAAAAAGGACAACAGACAACACTTTTAGCATTGGGAATGATTTTTGTCCTTCTTGAGCGCAGTGTACTCTTCCATATGATTTAGCTCATCCTCGTTGGTTAATTTACTGAGGTTGTTTAATTAGACCAATAAATATCTGGTACTTTATTTGAGAAATTCTTTGATCTCCGCTTTTTGTATAACGGTTTTTTATCACATGACTTGGAGAAAGTCTGATTTAATTGATTGGTATTCTATGTTATACACAAAACAAGTTACCAGAAAAGTGTTTGATTTTTTAAAAAGTAATCTAACCTGTCCAGTTTGAGTCACGTGAGTAGATTCATGTGAATTTTAAGCTTGTCAACGTGAATAGTTTGTCCAGATGTATACTAAAGGGGCAAAAGGAGAGGTGTGCAAGAAGGTATTGTTGGTACATTGGCTAAAAACATTTTTAGGAATAACTAAATCAAGCTGAGCTTGCGAAGTGTTCTTTATTAATCGTGTGTTAGACGGCATATTCAATTGAATCGGTGATACGGCACTTCGTAATTCCTTATTGTATTGAATTGCTAATTTTATTTATTGCAATTCTAAATTCGTTTTACTTCAGCATTAACATCTGTTAGCCCTGATATTTTAATGCCTCCTTGCAGTTTGGTGGTTAGCGTTCTGTAAAATGGTTAAGAAATGAAAAACAATAACGCAATCCTTCAACCACTGCTAGCGGAAGTTGTTATCCTATTTTGTTTTAATTTAATATTATTTTTATCAGGCATTAGCTAGTTCTGACATATTTTATGAAGTAAACTTTTCTAGAATTATTTTGCCTATTAATCAAGAATATTTTTATGTTTAACTGCTTAATGTGTGCATATGTATCTTTTCGTTATTTCTGTCCAAATTAATTATTGCATAATTTATTTTCACACGCCCTGGGTTCAATTTGAATTTGTTTCTATCTGAGAGGCAAATATAGCATATTCGAAAGTCTAAATCGGTATAGTTTTTAGCCATCGTAATTTCCAAACTGTTTAACAGTGGGCGATGGAATTTTTGCAGTTATCCGTATTTTTTATACAAATAACAATTTTTGATCGCTACAACCATTTTAAATCATCTTGTGCCGTGCTGACATTTACTAGCTTCAGAGGAAGTAAAAAGGAAGTTCACCGGAGAATATTTCTTTCTATTAAACGCACTGTGAAATGCCTTTTGCGTTTGCTGGTCCTCAAATGGTCCGGTAGGAAGGCATGAAGATATTACAATTTGTCTATTTAATATTAGACTGATAGAATATTATCTGATCTGCGTTTTGACTAAAACAGGATGAATTCCAGGTTCAATGGTTTTTGGTGGCTATCTTCTTCAGTTAGCACATAATCTTAGTTTTAAAATAAAAACTAATGAAGCCTCACGATTAAACATTAATTGATTGTGTGGGTGGTGGTAACAATTCTTTAAATCAAGTTTGCGAGCTTGAAGTAAACACTAATCCTATTGTATTTAACCAGTCGTCGAACAACATAGCAAAACTACCGCCAGTCGCACGCATTGACGCGTTTCGACCCATGATCATCATCAGAATACGGCGGCAAACTGACAAGCGAGGAAAAAACCGCATTGAATATATATGGTAAGCAAAATAAGATGTGCGGCTCTCACCTCGAGTAGTCTCGCATACATTGTACTTGACTGGAAATGGCCGCACAATTTCTATGCAGTCACGAACATTAACTGTTTGCAGCTTTCGCCACACACACACACACATATATATATATATATATATATATATATATATATATATATATATATATATATATATATATATATATATGGGCAATACAATTAAACAATAATTGATTGCGCGGGTGGTGGTAACAATACTTTAAATCAAGTTTGCGAGCTTGAAGTAAACACCAATCCTATTGTATTTAACCAGTCGTCGAACAACAGCAAAACTACCGCCAGTCGCACGCACTGACGCGTTTCGACCTTCCATGATCATCAGAGTACGACGGCAAACTGACTAGCGAGGATCAAACCGCATTGCATATATATGGAAAGCAAAATTAGATATGCGGCTCTCATCTCTAATAGTCACGCATACATTGTAATTGACAGGAAATGTCAGCCGCACACTTTTTATTCAGTCACGAACATTAACTTTGTGCAGCTTTCGTTATATACTGATGTGTGTGTGTATTTATTGTACAATTTGGCAGCGCTATAGATTTATAATTCCATGTCAAATGTTGCTTAAAAATGGAAAAATAGTGAAACTGGATTTCTGAAATTTACTTGATCTGTGCTTTGACTAGCACAAGCTGAATTCAGTTAAGCTTTGTTTCCTACAAGATATTTCGATGGCCTTTGGTGGCCATCTTCAATTTAATCATCATCACAAGTTATAAAAAACAAACGCCCTTAAATTTTGCACTAGAGACACACTATGCTTCATTAGATTGTTTTTAAAACTTTTTATCATAACTGACCTGAAGAAAATGGCCACCAAAGGCCATCGAAATATCTTGTAGAAAAAAACTGGAATTCGACCTCTGTTAGTCAATGATATCCGTGTGTATTAATGCATGATAGCCCTTACATTATTAGTTATAATTCCATTCTTCTCTGTAATTACATCACGTTTGTACTGGTATTCCAATTTGTATTTTCTGAATGCTAAAGTTTTTTAAATACCTAAAGAAATTCGGGTGCATAGCTAGCCTTGTTGTTTACCTGAATATTAATTTTTCGTCAAATTAATTTTGCAGTCGATCTGTGGTTAAGCCATTATGGCTGTGCTTTTTCTTTGGTAAAATCATGTGAGCTAATAAGATTACCTATTGTGTATTTATTTTAGTTGTAAAAATGCGTTATTTATAATGTTTATTTAGTCTCCTTTCACTGCTTATTGTCATTGACAGCAATACGAATGTTGTTAGTAACTAATGTTTCACTGCCATATAACCATAATAAGTAAAAACAATAATTTAAGGGGAAAACTCCAAAATATAGCTTTTTTATAAAAAAATAATTAAAATATTTTGCGGTAATCCGTACATTGTTGGTGTAGATCTAAATCAACTATATACGGATTACCGAAAACACACAAAAAAGATTGTTCTATGAGGCCAATGTTTTTCTTGAGAGAATGATTTATGTTGTGTATTTAATTAATATGAGTATATTTACATATAAAATACACATCGAAGCAGACTACCCATCTAAATAACAGCATTATGGCCGAGTCAGCTTTAATACAGGGCGGTTTTCACTGTATTGCTTCATAAAAAATTCATATAATTAAGTAACTAGAGAACATTTTTTCATTAAGAAGCCTACGTCGGCTTCATACTATTTAATGGTAGTTTACATACTCTTTTAAATGAAGAGCATATATTTTAATGGAAGTTAAATTGGGGCAGTGATAATAGATGGCCATTTTAATACTATTCATACTTTCATCGTGTCCACGGTAGTTCACGTTTGTGCATGAGTCGATGAAATAGATCGACAGATATCCCGAGGATATAAAGCTTTTAAGGCTGAATGCAGTTGTTTGGTTTTGAAACTCGAAATTAGAAGATTTCAGCTTGGCGCTTTATTTGCTTGAAAGACTGCCGTTTCAAAGGCCGTTTAACGACTAGAGGACTGTGACGAAGCTTTGAGGTATATTTAAATTAGTTTTTATGTCTAAAGCACTATAGTTGCTAAATAGGCATTGATGGAACGGATGATTTGTTATTCACCGCTGTGGTCATATTTCGACTCTTGAGGTTAACTGGTCATTGGCCGGGAGCCTTAATTTAGGATTTATTAAAGGTTTGTCCATTATCAATGTGCCGTGAAATCTGACGTCATACATAATGTTGAGCAAAGATTTATCTAATCATTGTTTTAAACAGTTATGCCACTATAACACTATTGGCTGTGCTCTGCATGTCACGTGTTGGGCTTACATGCCAGAAATTCTGGGAAGACTTAATCGAAACCTATGGGCGATGCTGCTTTATAAGTAGTGGAGAATAGTTTCTGCGTTATTCAAATTTGCGTTATTTAATTTTTCTCATATTGTGTAAACCAAGCATATTTCAACATATCTTTTATTTTTTAGTCCTTTTAAGTACCTTTTTACATTACAAAATAGTCATCAAATCAAAGTAGTTATGTCTAAATTCTGAACACTGCTTTTCAATGTCTAAATTGTTTGGATTCGTTGAAATATTTTTATCCTTAAATTAAACAGATACTTTTTGATGTGTTGGCCGTAAAGAATGACATCACTTTTTGGCGGAACGTGGATAGCTCCGCAGGTCTGTCTTTTCGCACTGGTACGTCCGAAATAATTTTAGAGCTTTGTTTTTCTGTTTATACATGTTGCTTAGTTTCTTTTATTAATCGAGAATTTTCTATAGCATATTCCGTAAAGCATTTAACGGTATATTTTGGTGTTTTTGTACCGATATCACAACTGCCACATTACTACGGTTTATCTGTTCTTAAACTTTGTTCTCGTATTTTGTTGGTGAGGTTCGATACTTAATTAGCTAAGCATGCCACCATCATTTGTAAGGTGTACAAACGTAGTTAAACATTTGTTGCTTGGTTTAGGATGAAGAACACACACGCACACACACACTTATGGGCATTCAAAATTCGTTAAAGAATATGTCTTCAGCTGATCATTAACATTAGTTATTATCATTATTACCATGTTTTAAACTGTCCTACATAAACGGACATGAAGATCTTTCGCACGGGTGGATTCAGAAGAGTATGCCAATAAAGCAGAACTAACCTGGCCTCCGAATTGAATCTTGATTATCGCTTCAATGCTACAAATGTTTGCCTATTGAAGTGTATCTTGGTTAGAGAGCACACGGTGTAGCGTGATCATGTGACAATTATCGCGACTAACAATATTTGGCCATTCTTTGAGGCTCCAGCCAACCAACACAATCGGCATTACAAAACAAGGCTTAATGATGATGCAACTTCAACGGACAGCCATATAGAATTGGGCGGATCGTAAATTTTACTCCTCCAAAAAATGCCTTAGGCCCTCAATTGGCAATGACCTAAACCAAAATAAGCCAAATACTGAGCTAATGGCAGGACTGCAAATCCTTATGTTGTTTTCAGAACAATTTTAAACAGGTTCCTTCTTTCTACTACTCGGTTTCAGCAAAGTTTTAATTAAATTTGCCGTTGTTTTTACCGGTAATCACTAGGATGTTCTAGCTGCACCAAAGTCCAAATGTAATAGTTTTTCGTAATTATTATTTTCATCAGCATAAACATTTAAGATATCGAGAACAAATTTATTATTATTTTGGAACCAAGTATAAGCCAAAAGGAAGGCTTATAACCCATCTTCTATGCGTCACGCGATCTGTGATTGATGGTTTCAAGTCGACACTAAATCTTTATTTGTTCCCCTATGTACACGCAGCTATATTTTGCCTTTAAATCTAGGGGTCCCAACTCCATGCCCATCTACAATATCATTTTTCGCCTATGCATCCCACAAGAGAGCTGATAAGGCGACATTTTTTAGCCCGCACGCCATCCGATATACTTTGTACCATAAAAGATTATCATGTCATCCATTGTCAATAGTGACGTAGGATTTGCATTCATGGTCATTCTGATGATAGAAAGTTGATGAACACCATCTTCTCGTTGGTTTGTTGTTAGTCTTAATTCTCTTAGATGGACTTCCGACCAGTACAATCAGCTGAGAATAACTGATTTTAAATGCACTAGAAAGCGTTCTTCCAATTTCGGATGGTGTGACCACTCACGCAACATGCAGTCCAGATTAAAAATTTGCCATAAGTGTATTAACAATGTTGGTATAGCAATCATGACATCGCCATACGGCTGTGTTTGCTTTGTAAACTTTTGTGTTCTATCGAGAAGGAATATTTACTTAAACTCATTTATAAAGATAAGTATCCCTTTACCTTGGCCTCTTTCTTTGTGTGGACTATTTTGTTACACTGTTTTTTACTTGTTACGTACTTTTAAATTTGTTTCTATTTTCTCATCTTCTTTTGGATTGTGGCTTTAACCGAGTTTAATTAAGTTTTCATTAATAATACGTCTATAATTTTATTATGAAATATTCAAAATGTCGTCATTACTCTGTTGATTAAAGTCATTTTCTTTTTTGGAGATAGGATTGTGTGTATCAAGTAAAACGCATTTATCTTTAAATTTTGTCTGAATAATTGTAATTTAGACACCTTTTATTCTCTGAAGATCAGTTAATATTTTTTATGTTTTCACGAAAGGTTATAACACTATTGATGATCTGTTTTGCTACTCAAGCTATCTTTACTTTTGTTCAGTTTCATAATGAAATAACATAGCATTGATTTGAACTACATTGACATACTTTATTCAATATGTTCCATTTGTGGTATTCTTAAATTTCTTTTAAACTGTCTAATCGGGGAAATCATTTAATATAATAATTGTAGGTTAAGTTATCTTTAAATTATAACCTGGGTTATGTGGATCTGAGTGTAGACAACATCTTCCAAAACTTGTCTAGTTGTTTCGAACTACTATCAATTTTGTTGAAACATTTTTAGTACATGGTTTTTTTAAATATGCAAACTTATATGATTTAATAGAGATATGAATTAATTGGAGATAAGTAGAAAATAAGAAAATATTTATCATTGATCTTCTAATAGAAGAATCATTGTTCAACATAGTTTAAATTGCAATAATAAAGCCTCATTGTAATCATGCCATGAAAAAAACAATTTTTTCCCTTCACTTTTTTAAGGTATTCTCGAAATATAGAATTATGCTAACACGCCTCAGAAGTTGTTTTTTTGTCTGCTGCATAATGTTACTTTGATTTTATTAGTAGCATCAGAAAATTCTCGCAAAGAAGTAGAATTGTCACATGTACTCCGACGGCACGGAGAACTCCATCTGTATAGACGTCACAAATTGTAGCTTCAGCGACGGCATTTAATCTATCATAGTCATGTAGTCAAAACAACAGGAAACAAGCAAATGTATTAAAAAGCATGATAGAACTAACAGCTTCAAAAGAGGCGAATTACGATTGTCACCATATATGCGCACTCGAGATATACAAAACAGAAATAAAAAGAGCAAACAAAAAAGGCAAGCTAATTATTTTAAGCAGACAGTATACTAAATATAGATAGGAAAATAGTTCATACCACAGTCCTATTTAAACGTCATTCGACGCGCAAGAAATATCAACAGACATGAAATTACTCATCAACTGCAAAACCCTAACCAAAAGTACACCTGACATGCATAATACGGCTTCAATCAACTTGCATTCATTCTTTTAATAAGCCATGGATTATTAGCATTTAATTCAGGCATTTTACTGAACTTGTTTGACAGTTTTTTGATCACAGAAAATATATTCAAAAATTAATTTTCTTTAATGTTTTCAATGCGTGTGCTTACTTTCTACATAATTGTTACATTTTTATATATTTATACGGCACATATTTACGCGTGATATTGGCAATCAAATCTCGACATAATGCTTTAATTTATTATTATTCTCGAAAGAGGTATAATGACAGATCGGGCGTGTAAATTGGAACTTTATTTCGAAGACGACATCCACGTTGGTTCGTCTACAGGAAAGAATAACCCGAAAACAGGTTGATATATAGCTTAAAACCGTACGCAACGCGTGGCTTCGATGGGACAAGAAATGCATAGCATTACTCACAAAACCTATACTTCAGATTCTAATTCTTAGAAACATCAATTCTGGCTATTACATTCAAGTGCCAAACAAGGATGATACTCAAGTATTTTTTGAATTTTTTTGGAGTGCTAGCTTCATATATTCCAATGCCGCGTTTTGCGTACGCGGGTAATAGCTGTACACGGACAGTTTCACAAAGATCCGATTGATCACAATTTCCAATTTTGTTTTGTCTTTGATCGGGTTGACTTCTTCTTCGTTCAACTGGAAATGCGGTTCTATCACATCTTTGTTTACTGGCGACGTTTCGGTGCCTACTTTCCAGCACCATCCTCAGGCAACACAGTACAATGATCACAATAGCAGATTTAAGCAAATGTGGTAACCTCGTTCCAAAACCATTCTATTTATATATATTTTGACTCAACACTAGTTTTAATCATAGAATTTGTCTCAGTAACTAAACTCAATATATAACTATTTATAATTAGCAGACCAATCATTACCTCACCTATACATCATCTCATCTCGTATGCAGAATATTGTAGGGGAGAGAGACAGTATCGAACCTTTTGTTATTTGTTATAACTGTATTGCTACTATGTCACGGTAATCAAAATTCAAAAATGATAAAACTAAAACCTTGACTGTCATATACTGTATTTTATTTAAAGCCGGGAACTCTAATGTATACAATGGTGTATGAGGTATTGCGCACATAGCAACAAATTAGTTCAAATATGGAGCAGCAAGTTACGTAGATGGATGGAGAGTGAATGTCATAGAGACGCTTAGGTGAACGATTAAAGAGAGAAAGATAGAGATAGTATGGACAACTAACGTTTTTCAAAAAACTAATCGTAAGCACAATGCGAAGTTAATCAACTATTGGAAATAATTGCATAAGAATATTTGCTCATATGACTAAAATAATTCATTATACCTATATACATATATATCTAAATATAATATCATTAAAACCTTTATATATATATATATATATATATATATATATATATATATATTACGTAGGATGTTCTTTTAAATCAACGAAAACATTTGTTAATAAACAGCGTCCACTCTGGGGTTTCGTTGATTAAGTGGAAATTAATTTAACTCATATTTCTTCGCATCAGTCATACGGCTGTTGGTGATTAATTGTTTGTTGGTTATTAGTATATGTGTGGTTAAGCGTCTGTGTATGGGCCATTCGTGTATATTCAAAGTTGATGTTTGTGATCTGTTTGTTCTTTAATATAATAACGACTAGATCTCAAACCTAACTGTGTAACGCATATAGGATGTCCACACACTCGAAATAAATTGGTCATAGTCTAAAATAAGCACACTTGATTATTTAACATGTTATTTCTATAAAAGTATACTGCTTTATAAATAAATAAATAAATATATATATATATATATATATATATATATATATATATATTCTTTTGAAATGCGAGCTTTAATAAAATTCATTGTACCCTTCCTGTGTGCAAAAACAAAAAGAAATTTTATCAGATATAAGAAAATTTTCTTTCGCATGGTCTTCTCAAATATCTACTCATGAACATATCTTTATATATAAATTGGAAAGCAAAACAAGATAGAAATATGTGAACAAGAGAGAGTGTGAAAAATAGAAACCAATCAAATTGCGTGCGTCACATCCAGTTCAAGCTCAATGTTTGTACGTGCTTCTTCTGCTTGCATAAATCCGGCTGCAATTTGTTTATCCATAAGGCTTCGTATGTGGCTAGCTCCCTTTTGTTTTTGCATTTAGTAATTACTTTGAATGCTACGTCTGGAGAACATACGTGCGATGTTTCGATGATGTGTTGCGCAATAGCAGACGTGTATTCACCATTTGATTTAAAACAGGCGTTTAAGTTGCAATGTTCTCTCATTCGAGTAATTAACCGTCTGGTCGATCGGCCTACGTAAGTTGATCGACAACTTGCGCATGTATATTGGTAAATAATATTTGATATCGACATTAACGGCTGTTTCTCTTTGATTGCTGGTAAAGGCAAGTGTGTTACCCTAAATAACACTCGTAGTTTGGCTGCATTAAATGTGCGTATTAATGCAATTCATAGTGTAGGCTAGTGTTGTCATTATTGGGAACTCGTTAAGTAGTCGCCAGGTCTTTACGAGATGCGATGTGGATTCCACCTGACGAAAAGGCTAACCAGAACATGACTTGAAAAATAAATGAAAATTTCGTGTATCGTGCTGCAGAATTGGTGCAGTGATATGAGTGTTAGACTCAGAATCGAATGGGTCGAGTGCTCGGAAAATTCTGGTTTCTAGTATGGAGAAAATTGGTCTACTTGATTAGTTGCCTTTTCTATATATACCTTTATGTTCATTGCCTTCGAATATTACATAGTGTGTGTTTTATTCTGAAAGAAACCATTTATAAAAAAGTGAATAATGGCCATTTATTTGGAGATTACTAAGCATCAATTTACAATCTTTCATTTATATTACTACTCGGTTTTCATTTGATTATGTGAGTGGCAGCTGGTCTGATTCGGTTTTACTTCTTTTTATTGTTTGGGCTGATTAGAAAGTGTATATGCGTATGTGCCTGTGTGTGTCTGTTTGTGTGTAGGGATCTTACTCATTGTGTTGCATAATTATGTCTAAGAACTGGCAACTCTTGTTTTGATGGATTGAGAGTTAACTAATTTTTCGTATTGTTGGCAGTTACGTGTACGAATTTCGCCCCCGAATGTCACCTTTCATTTCTATATTCCTAAATCCTTTTCTGTCACCTTAATAACAACGCAGGGTGTGCAGATCACGGTGTTGTTGTTCGAAACTAGTTGATTAAAATATCATTTTTCTTGTTTTAATGTGTAAAGATTTGATAAATTGACCAAATTGGCTGGTTGCCCAGTTTCCAACTTATGATCGGAAATTGCTGATTTTCCTGACGTGCCTAGCCTTTGTTTATCAATTTCTGCGGTTATTGTTGCTGGATTCTGTTTATCAATTGTTTCTTTGTACGTCCAGTATATATGCAACTGCACACACGTGAGAGTTTGTAGATTGATTTGGCAATTGACCTTTGGCATCCAAACTTATGATTCGCTGTGTGCTAAATGTGATATTCACGGTGAAGACTCTTCATATTGATTCTATTTAACCACCGTACAATCATATTAATAATGTATAATTTTTCTTTAAATTTTGCGCATTTTAGGTTATAAAATTTTCACATCATAAATTAATCCGTTTATACTTTCGGTATGGATCATCTTGCTAATTGAAAATGAAGTTTCTTATCTTCATTTTGTCATCTTATCTTGTTTACTCAGTTTGTTGGCGCTGCTTCGGTTCCAGCGTTGTGTTTCTTTACTTGGTGGATAGGCAAACAAGTCTTCTTGTAACCGTGCCTACAGCGGTAGCTACCTGCCTTGAATTTTGGAAACTTCTACGTCTTATCAGCTTTCGACGTCGTCTCAAATCCAAACTAATGCCGGAGAAGGTTGATGCGCACAATAGAGAAAACTCGTGAGCATACTGATTTTAATAATGCTGATGCGGATTCTCAACAGAAGATTGATAAGCGTGGAGCTGTGAGTGAAGCCGCGAAAGGAGAAACTACTATTCGTATGTTATCTTTTTTCGTGTATTTCTCTGTTGTTTTCTTTTGTCTACGTTTTTAATATAAATCATTGTGTGTAGATGAGAATGGTTGTTTATAGGTTTTAGCTGTATTAATAGGTGATAAATATTAGTTTGTATTGTCTCGGATACTATCAAAATTGAGGTTGCTCTTCCTATTGATGAGAATTGCTTTTGAACAATCGACGCCATAAATTTTATTATTAAAAGGAAAAATGTGATAGCCTGGCAATCATTATCGATGCATTTTAATGTGATACAGGCTCAAAACTTGTTCAAAGTCAACTGGTAAGTGTTTCTACTTCGGATAAGATGTTCAATTAGGACGAAGCTATGATACTTCCAGGGAACAACATTCCTTATCTTTTACTTGCTTTGCATACAACCCATCTTCTTTGTTGAATATAATGTATATTTTTTAGGCTACACTATGCATAATAATGAATTTCTTATTCGTTAGTCAACTTTGCTGACGCAATTCAATTGAGTCGTTTTGGTGGTAACACTATTTTGATGAAGAATGATTAGTAGAAGGCCATACTTCAGTGAAGTAGAAGTGGAAACCTGTCAGACAATATCTAGGCTCTTCTATTGGACCACTCGATTGTCGACGAATGCTGCTAGACGTCCACTGTGTGTTTGATCGTGAGGATTATGATCCTCTATTAAAGAGTCAACGGATGCTTCTCCCACTTTCACCTGAATTCTAGAACAGCAGACGAAGATGGCAGTTTGTCTGATAATTCATTCAAATGGTACAATAATCTTCCAGTAATGCCATCACTAGAGATTGAACTTTACCATTAGTATTATATTTTGTGTGTCTTTACGGCGTATTCTGCTATATTGGTGTTAAAGGTTCCCATACTAGACATATCATTTAGAAAAGGTCATTTTACCAGTCGAATTCCTCTATTAGGAATTGGTTACCTAGTGTTCATGGGCAGTCCACTCATAACTTTGAATTTCATGGTTATGTGGCAATGAAGCATCAATACATTATATTGACATGATGCTGTTTTATTGTAGTAGTTCCACAAGGATTCATGATGACGCTGCCTGCACGAATAACAGCTAGACTACACAGTAATACATCAACATTTAAAAGCTTACGCTTCACTGCCACATACCATGAATTGCCTATTTTGAATTAAAATACTAACGTAATTTAGTAAGATCTAAAATAAACCTGGAATAATCAGGTGGATAGTGGATGCAAACACTTTGTTGCGCCCAACATGGAAAAGGTAATGTTGTAAGATCGGTTAATGCGGCCAACCAATGTACATCGTCATCTGCCTAAAAGAATGGAAATATTGTGGAATAAAATTAATAAAGATATGGTGTCTCCAAAAATGTCTCAACCACTAATAGCCAGCTCACGTCCTCCATATAACATAAATATACTTGCTCCAACACGAGGAGAATGTACACCGGACAGATGCAACTTGTAAGCCTTTGGTGGTAAATCATTCACAATGAGAAAACTAGATAGAAATTATCCGCTCGCACTAAAGTGAGTCGGAACGGGTCTCGCATACATTATATTTGACTGGAATTTCCTTTGCAGTCACAAATATAATTTTTCTTCAGATTTTGTTATTCAACTAAAATACGATTGCTTGCTTATTTAAAACGGCAAACAAGGCATCTAGGTGTATAAATACAAAATTAGTCCATCATTGAAATGTGTTATTAAAGAAAATTTGAAAATGAATTGACATAATACGCACACAAGTTACTTTTTCTCACCTTCAACATAGGTAATGGTCGAGATCTATCTGGTATATTCCATAATGACGTATCTAATTTGTATCGCTCGTACTTTTATTTTTTCGTTACGGTTAGCTTAAAAGAGAGAGCGAGAGAGAGAGAGAGAGAGAGAGAGAGAGAGAGAGAGAGAGAGAGAGAGAGAGAGAGAGGAGTTGTTCAGTGAGTGTTTTTGGGCTCTCCATGCATATGCATATATATAGTAACTGAGGCAAATACTTTGTTTTAAACCACTGATGAGTTTAAATAACTAAAATATAAATAGAACTGTTTTGGAACGAGGTTACCACATTTGCTTAAATCTGCTATTGTGAAAATCTTTCTGTATGCGTATGTGTGTAATTAGATGCCGAGGGATGGTTTGCGAAAAATCAAACCGAAACGTTTCCAGTCAACGAAGATAAGATCGTACTTCATTTTCAGTGGTTAGTATGAACGATGTTAAAGCCTTCGGAGGGAAGGGACGAATCCACACTCAGCCAAAATCGATGCGTATTTGGAAATCGAGTGCAAAGCAACAATCTGCGAACGCACATCGCGGAGAGTCAACATAGCGAATACCAAGTTGGCTTCCGGCCAGGATGAGATTTTTTCATCATCATCATTATCATGATGCACAGCCATACAAAAGCCAATAGTAACTAATGTTTCACTGTCATATTACCATAAAAATCGAAACGAAAATGAAAACTTTTATCAATAGCAACAATAATAATAGTTTAGGCACAGAAATTAATACAGAGAATTAACGGAGAGAGAGAGAGAGAGCCACTATCAGTATATTTATCTAGCTAACTCATAAAAGTGAGGCAGACTAAACCTCTACTCAGCACCAAGTCATCTTTAAGGCAAGGTAACATCAGCAATAGAGCTTCCTTGTGGGCTTCGCTGTATCACGACATGAATATCACTATCGTACAACAACCGTATTTCTAGACTTCAAGGGCGCATTTGTCTAAATGAATCCAGATGTTCTGTTCAATATTCCGTCAAAATCTAGTATTCCCACTAAATTTTTAAACATTAATCTTGCATTTTAAACAAACATTTCTGATCACTAGACAATGCGACTTCAAAGCCAACTCACTATGCACAATATATATATATATATATACCGAGCCTGTACAGGATACCAAAACTGGTTGCTCTGTCAGTACCTGAATCCGACACTATGGTTGCCGAGTCGGTACATTGTAACAACGCAATGGATTTTAAGATATGTTATATTTCACCAAAATTGAGAATTTCAAGTACTACTGAGCACATGATACTCCAGAAAATCTTTTCTCTCTGGCGGTAATTATGACATTCATTTAAATATATAACTCTTTATGCCGGAGAACTAATATATATTCAATTGTGTATTAGGTGTTGCACACCTAGTAACAAATTAGTTCAAATATGACCAAATAAACAAGTCAGCGTGAACGGAAGGTATAATCCAATGTGCAAATTTGTTTCATGCTTACGGGCGACCCATCAGTAGGATCCGCTATTATGTCATATATTCACAATATATTTGGATGAGGAATGTGGGACAAGTGGACAGTGCAATCCCTTATACGAATGTGTAAACCTGCAGTAGTGGAGCTAACATCTTATAAAGTCTTTGAGAATGCGACTTTAAAGCCAACGCACTATATATATACAATAGTACAAAAATTATGTTTAGTCAGTCCCTGATGCCAACAGTATGATTGCCGAATAGGTACATGGTACCAACATCATGGTCGCCGGCTGCTACTAATGAGTCATCAGTAAGCATGAAACGAATGTGCACATGATATTTTAACTTCCGTTCATGCTAACTGGTTTATCCTCCTGGTCATATTTAAACTAATTTGTTGCTAAATTCGAAGCACGTAATAAACAATTTCTGATCGTGTTACAATCTAAAATATTTGAAGACGTAGCTTTACTACAAGCAATGTTAGCCGTAATGGTCGTCAAATTTCCTCATTATCTTTTTCGACGTGTAGCATTATAAGCTATATTCTGTCAAATGATGTTCTCCCCGCGGCTGATTAGTCGATCTTGACAATTGATACGGTATTGTATTTTTATTCGATAACAGATTTAGACTGGCCACTTTGAATAGATAGCAATTTCGTTCTGTTTTTCGGTTTGAAATCGGACTTTTGGAATAAAAGTTACTTCTCTAGAATCACGCATAATTCAAGTCAATTCTGCAGTTTAAAGGTGAAGATCTGGATGTAGTTGACAAGTTTATGCACTATCATAGCTGTATAGGAACATGAGTGATGAAGTGAATGTGAAAATCGAGAAAGCTTGAGAAACTTGAAAATTTCTTCACTAATGGGTAAACGCGAATGCCTCATTTCGCTTTAGTAATATAACTCTATATGTAACTTTGTTATGCGCTTGTGAAACAGAAAAATGGTCCATATAGGTTACAAAAAACATACAAGCAACGCTGGCATCTAAAGGCGCATTTTAGATTGGTCAATAATTGCTATTTAGGATCAAACTATTAAGACTTCACTAATTGCGCCTGCTCGTTCTACCTTCAATTCATTTGCTCAGGAAAGCGTTATTCTCATAATCAGCACCAGATTATCGCAACAATCAAGGTGAAAAGATTTTGACATGGAAGAAACAGCTAAATTCAGTTATAGTTAAATTTAGTAGTATGGGAACCGTTCGTCTACCCCAATGGGATCAACACGTCCATCATAATTATTGGTTGGAAACTAAACGATATAGCATCGAATGTAGCTCAATGGCAATCTTGTTGCATAACTTTAGTATAGTCATCTTTTCATCTTTCTTTTCTTTGCTGGACAACATTATCTGCGTGGTAGATATGGTACAAACTGAGAGGAAGCTGTGTTTTTGGTCGCTTTGCCATAAAGTTTATTTGACGTAAATTTTTTTACCGTGGTAAGCATCTACATCTGAACGAAATATTTTCATTCATATATCTGTTGAATTTCTGTCTTTGACGACAATAATTATTTCTACTCCAGTAATATAGCAGAATTATATAGTAATACTTCACTGCCAGCTTGTCCATGAAAATCATATTTACGTGCGAGCTGTAAACAAAAACTTACTAGTGGGGATTTAGAATGTTGTTCTGGCATCTCTTGGTCTCCTATACGATATGGAAATATCTAGCAACACTTTATCATAATCAATTTATCACAATGTTACCTGAGGACGCATACACCATCACACCAACGGAAAAGTGCAGCCTCTATCAGTTACAAGATTCTGTGTTTAGTTAAAGCTGCAGTAATCTCTACCTCATTGAAACAACGCGTTGCCTACAATTTTAAATTATGTACCAGCTTATGTTTTTTAGACAGTGTCTTATCGGAATTGGTTTGAATGGAATTCAATGTATGCAGTAATTTTTCATTTTATATATGTATGAATGCAGAAAGAGTCTTTAGTGGGTCTCTATCGAAACCACCACTCTTTTCCTTAATCTTGACATGTTCGTAATGAACTCGGTTTCCCAGCAAAACCAATAGCATCAAGGTAAACTGTACAGATAGGACCGCCACGTTATCGAACTCACATTGTCCATATGTTGTAAAGTAGATAGTTGTTTTTCTGTTCAGTAAGCAAGAGCTACTACTGTTCCTCTGCTGATTCGAATTTTAGATCTGATCACAATCATTGGGAAGCTTGAATTTGGATGCATTTCTGCGCCATGCTCCTGTCCGTACTATGTGCGTATAAACATGTGCTTACAATAGATACAACTGCGCCCCGTGCCTTAATAGTGGCATATGCTTCTGCTAAGCCACCATTTCACTATTCTTGATGCAACCTCGGTTTGTCTGCATGCGATTAACCCGGAGGAGTTGCTTATTATCGCTTCTGTCGTAAAAAAACTTCAACAGTCGTTAACTCCTGATTAACCAAGAGAAAATATCTTCTTGAATCTTAAATTTTCGTGAACAATTTACTGCTAACCCTTTACCGGACAACGATTAACACTGGCTTAATTGTGCTACTGGGCTGGTTTCGGTTTCTCAGCGTAAAAACCATTTTGAGTTTTTTGTACAAGTCGGCGAATAAAAAGCAGTTACACAGCCAAAAAAGTAGAAGCGCACCCAGCTGAAATAGTCCATCTGTTCAAGAAGTTCTATCTTCTCAACCACTTAAGTATCATAACCAGCATCGTTTATTGCACGTCTATACAATAGTAAAAAAAACTCGGGATATAGAGGGAGGGATGAAAGCTTGCAGTTCTATAATTTGTGCCGATGGGGTGCCTGGTGACAAAATATTAGCACAATTACTTCATTGAGCTGACGTAGTGGAACTGGCTGAATATTATAATATTTCACTCATTTCCACGTAAGCCTTAGGTTCTAAAGAAACGTTTCCACAAATCGGTTTCATAAGCATTCCAGCCAACTGTCGAGATTACAATCTCGCTATGCTACATCAACGGTGGCCATTGATATTTTATGCAAAAGGATTCATAACGAGGGAGAGAAGCGAACCTGCTTAACTCGGACAGGGTCTGGAACAGGAAGAGGATGCGTTGACCATATTAATTCACTTAGTCAATTTTTTTCGTTCTTTTCTGTACTACTCTGAGATTTCCACTCGATTATCTGCAATATGTTATGGTGACCTTCTTTGAATAAATGTCCCGACCAAATTTGTTCGCTGTCGTAAAGCTTGACAGAATGATTCATAGGATTCTGCTCTCCACCCTATTCAGTTACCTTATCTTTTGCAAATTTTCCATGGTGGAATTCAGTGGTGGTGGTCGCCTTAATTAAATATAAAACGAAAGGGATGGAGTTCAGTTAACGTAAAAGGTGGTTGACTCCTAAAAGCCATTAACTTTGTTCACGAAGTGTCTATTAGGTCTACTGGATGAATTTCCCTTTCTAAACTATACAATTCTTAGTTTATACTAACATATGTAAGTAATTAATGGGTCAGGTGTTTGTATCAAGACCGCAATCTTGATTATAATAATTGTTTTCACTGTCCATGCAATCAATGATTGTTGAATTATATAATTTATGTAAATGTGGCGAAAGACACAAGAAGCTAATGTCCGTGACTGCATTGAAATTTTGAAGCCGACATTTCTAGTCAATTCAATTTTATGTGTGAGTATTAGAGTTAATGTCCACATATCTTATTTTCCCTACATTACATATTCATTGTGGTGTGATCCTTGTTGGTCAGTTATGCCTTTGTTTCTGTTGATGACGGAAGCTCGATACGCGTCAATATGCGCTATGAAAATACCAAGGGTTTTCTACGCGTGTATGTTATAAAATCTAGTTTTCCAGTAATTGCGTTTGATGAAAATTCATATGACTGCTGTTGTTCATGCCCGAAAACTGATTCTACTAATACACGGTAGCTTTCCCGTTGAAGAAAAGACGTGTA
The DNA here is from genome assembly GCA_029291075.1 of Eudiplozoon nipponicum. Classification (NCBI taxonomy): domain Eukaryota; kingdom Metazoa; phylum Platyhelminthes; class Monogenea; order Mazocraeidea; family Diplozoidae; genus Eudiplozoon; species Eudiplozoon nipponicum. The sequence continues at coordinate 14,142 of JAQBSW010004921.1, read as the reverse complement.
CTTAACTACATTTTTTTCTTTTTGTTTAGGACGATTTTCCTTTTTTCTTTAATCCATCATTTCACTTATGTTATTTTTGCTATTTTTAAACACCTGTGAGCCACAAATGCAACTTTTTTCATAAATTCAGCGTGGGGATGATGATTGGTTTGTTTTTTCCTTATACTATGTTTTGGCTTAGTGAGAAAAATCTGTTACGAGGGATTTGTCAGCAGTACTTATGATAATTCTGTTCATACTTGGATTATTTCCTCTTACAATTACTTTCATAGGTGTAATTGGTTCGTCATGGGAGTTTATGTGAATTATTTTTTTGTAATGCCGCCCAACGAAGAGGCTTAATTAGCCCGTCGTGCAAGATGTATAAATAACGTTCTCGTAAAGTGGTCATGCTAACGCAATGAAAATTCTTTAATTAAGTTTAATGGTAAAGACGCTGATAAATTTTACTATTAGGCATTGCTTCCTTATACTCAGCATTCGAACTATTGCCGTTTATTTTCTGTCTGTTGCATAAACGATATCCAACAAAATTGAATTTATCTTCGTTTCTGTGCTTATTGAAATAAATAAATGATTCCAGAACGGTTATCAAAACTTGTCGAATGTAACTGTACTACGATTACCACGCAGCGTTACACCGACACAATGCATGCATATGTATATATATATATATATATATATATATATATATATATATAATATCATACTGCTACAATATTTTGTATATTTATTATTAGGAAGTGTGTTCTTTCTTTGTAATTATATATATATATATATATATATATATATATATATATATATATATATATATATATATAGTTATTATATTGTCATTAAATATGTTATCTTTTTATAAAAATTAGATTTTGAAAATAAAAAGAGTGTATATATCGTTACAAGTTTGACCATTTTTTGAAATATGAGAATTAGAACCGTAATCCATGTTATAACATTTATTAATAAATATTATATCTAACAGTGTCTAAAGCCATTATTCTGGAATCGTTAATATGTTGGGTCATTCAATTCCAATTGTATATTTGTCGTAACCAATCCTACCTTCGCTATGTTTGTCTTTGTTTTGCGTAACGTCATGTGTGTCATCACTTTCATTGTGAGTGTATCCACAATTGATGTGTGTGTCGTATTAATAGACCGAAACTAAACAATAAACAGGCCTTCAAAAATAACGTATGTGCCGCAATTCTTATTTTATATTTTTTAAAGTATTCATTTTCTCATATGGCAGCGATGCATCAGTTATCAACTCCTTTTGTTTTACATCACGCATTGAATATATATGGAAATCAAAGTTAGATATGCGGTTCTCACATCTAACAGTCTCAACCGCGCAATCACTTATTGTTAAATTGTATTGCCTATACATTTATATGTGGGGAAAGCTACAAACATTTAATGTTCATGACTGCACAGAAATTGTGCAACCGACATTTCCTGGCAAGTTCAATGCATGCGAGACTGCTAGATGTGAGAGCCTCGTATCTTACTTTGATTTCCATATATATTCAATGTGGTTTGATCCTCGTTAGTCAGTTTGCCGTCGTACTCTGATGATGATCATGGAAGGTCGAAACGCGTCAGTGCGTTGCGGCTGGCGATAGTTTTGTTATGTTGTTCGACGACTGGTTAAATACAATGGGATTGGTGTTCACATCAAGCTCGCACACTTGATTTATAGAATTGTCACCACCACTCACGTAATCAATTATTGTTATATTGTATTGCCTATATATGTCTATGTTGCGAAAGCTGCAAACATTTAATGTTCGTGACTGCATAAAAATTGTGCAGGCGACAATTCTAATCAAGTTCAATGTATGTGAGACTGGTCGATGAGTAAAATTACAAGAAATAGTCCGGCAATCTCATGGCTGAATGCCTATTTGCGATTTTGGTCAGTGGATCTCGCCGTATCGTATCCTGAATTGAATCTATAACAAATGCATTAACCTATTAGAGAACAATGTATAAGGATGAAGCTTTTTTAATTCCGTCATATTGACGTCAGTTGTTCTGGACCTCGTCATGTGGGAAACCCATATTGGCCGTTAATATTTTTATTGTTTGTGAGCCTTATCGCTGTGTTTTTTGATCAAGATGCATCGATAATATCTTCGAATATTCACATCTTATCATTTCAGCAAACCTTATTTTTATCTATTTTTATAGATTTGTTTCGATAATGCATTGACATATTATTTTGTAACTGGCAATAGGTTTTAGTTGTGTTAAATTTTAATTATTTACAGGCGATCGGCGAAATAAAATTGGCGCTCAAGAAAAAAATGACATATCAAAATATCGGCCATCTGATAAGCTCGAAAGTCAATCTCCTTCCGTGTTGACATATACAACTTCTAAAACCAAGGACGATACACCTGGAAATGTGGACGTGTCGCTTGATTGGGAGAAACGGCGTTCGGAGATAGAAGTGCTAACTGAACAGGTTGATGCCTGAATATCAAATGCTATGTCCATTATTTACATTTTGAAAATCATATTTGTCATATCGTTAATCAATCGAAGTTAGTAGTGTATGCAGCGGGTGGCCCAGTGGATGGGCTTGAGGCACATGAGTCTCATTCTGAACTAGGTCAGCAGGAAAATTCCTGAGCAGCACTTGGGTTGCCGATTAGGCAGAAATAATTCCACTGGCTATTTTCCTTTATCATCTGATGCAATGGTTAGTTTATAATGGCAATATATATTGCGTGCGTCACATCCAGGTCTGAACATGCTTCTGCTTAAGAAACATTTCTTTCTAATTATCTCCTCAAGTATCTGCCAATTGACTTCTGTTCGGTATACATGTATACAATATATTATAAAGTGGATGGGTTGCAAGACTGAAAGATATCAGACCCGATTACAGTACTAATCGCGGAAATTCAGGAATTTACTTGATCAGTACGCAAAGAGGACGAATCCTGCTGACTTGATGAATTGCATATACTACCTTATACGATGTTTTGTTTACACTGACGCTATATTTAAAATAAAATACTGGCCTAATTATTCAATTTAATGTATATATTCATTGTGCAGCACTGAAGGAGCCGGTATTACGCCCTTTTACCACTATATATTTGGGTGCGGAAAGTGGGATAATAGGACGATACAATCTAGACGAATGTGTAAACCTGCGGTAGAGAAGCTAAAATCGAGTAGTTTAGAGAATGCGTCTTCAACGCTAACTCACACTATATAATATATATACCGAGTCTGTAAAGAATACTAACACTATGACTATTGTGTTGGTAACAGATACCAACATTATAGCACAGAAAAGGTACAAATTAGATAATGATCGGTTTATTTCGAGAACACTCAGTAGCCATTAACGATCCGTCATTCATTTACATCCTGGGTTTTCATTTGATTACGTGTGTGACAACTAGTCTGATTTTCAGTTTTAGCTGTATTTTTTGGCTGGGTTGATTCGTAAGTGTAGGGGTCATTCTCGGTGTATTTCAGGATGATGTCTGCGATATGGTCATTCGTGATTGTTGGGTTGACTTTTTACCACGTGTTCGCTTTGATAGCTATTCCGTGTATGATTTTTTTACTCCGAGTGTTTTAATTTTCTTTTTCTTTGTTTTTGAGTTTAACGTTTTTTAATTTTATTTTTTTATACCCTTGGTAACAGCGCATGGTATGCGGATAGCAATGTTGAACGTTCATATTTTTGTGCAATTTTTGTCACTGTTAACGGTGGTTGTGATGCCGTTTAAGAAGCTGTTTTTCTTTAGTCTTTTGCCAATTCGATCGGATGTTTTTTGAGGCAGGTCTAATGGGTGTTCGGGGTTGTGTGTATACTTGTAAACAGGTTTTAGGTTGTGTAATTCGTGGCCAGTTGATTAAAATATGATGAAACTTTTAAATATTTTTGGCTGGGTGCTTGTTATTTTATATAAAGAGATTCGTATATGTATAATAGTTAGGACTTTTCTTTGTGTAGAACTGAGTAAATTTTGAAATTGGAAGGGTGGCCTGTTTCAAATATGTGTTTAGAGAATACAATTTAATAATAATTGTTTGCGCGGGTGGTGGTAACAATTCTTTAAATCAAGTTTGCGAGCTTGAAGTAAACACCAATCCCTATTGTATTTAACCAGTCGTCGAGACAACATATGTTATGTTGTTCGACGACTGGTTAAATACAATGGGATTGGTGTTTACTTCAAGCTCGCAAACTTGATTTAAAGAATTGTGTTTAGAGAGTTAGATGTCCAAGAAAGAAAAAGTTTTCACTTTCTTCACCTCGACAGTGAACTTGATGTCTGGATCAACTTCATTGGTTTGTTTGAGAATTTCGGTCGTCTGCTCTGTCATCTACATAACTTTTGTAGATTGCGCCTTTGTAAATTGTTTTTCAGGCTCGTTTCTTCAATATGGTGCATTTATACTTCTACAAGGATAGGTTCAATGCAGCTTTCCATAGCTACACTATTGAACTGACGTTAATAATTCCTTTCAAATGTGAATTGCACGTTTTGTACATGCCAATGCGAGGTCTTTAATATCATTTGTGGTCATTGGAAAATCTTAAAATTAATTCTTAATAAAATCACACAAGTTTGTCGTTGTTTTTTATAGTGGAATGTTCGTAAATAAGGATGAGACGTCAAGTGAGACCATACTATTCTGTAGAATGTTCTTCCCCTTCAGTTCATCTGCTAGCTCGAGAGTCCTTATTGGTGTTCGTGTTTATTACATTTCATATTGATTGAAGTAGTTTCCATAGAAACTTGATGGTTTATGTTGCGGTACGTTGCTCATTGACATAAACATCATCATCAGGAACAGAAATACAAAAGTCATTAGTAACTAATATTAAACTCCCAAATAACCATAAAGAGAATAGCAAATAGAGATCATTTTTATAATGACAAAAATAATAATATTGGCAAAAACATTATTTAAGTGAGAGTTATGAGGGCGAGGGCCAAGTTATTATGAGTATATTTACTTCTACACAACACCATTATGGCCAAGTCAGCTTTGATGCTAGGCAACGTCGAAAATACACCTTCTTTGCGGTTTTTATTGTACCATGTCATAGACAAAACCAAACCTCACAGGTATAAAGATGATTGTACAATAAAATTTTCGACAAGATTGCTGATGAGCTTGACTCGATGCCATATTGCGCAGGGATTCCAACAAAGAACTCTGATGCGCATTTGGTCCCCATCCTGGTAGACGAGTGAGTCCTAGACTACCCAATTTGGATGTGGTTGACTTTATCCGTTTCTACCATTCCATCTGGCGTTGGGTGAGAGAACAGTACTCTACTGAGCAATCTTATTGAGGGCCTGCTCAGAAAATGAAAGAAAGAACTTAGTAGATGGAAGAATATTTTTTCCTTAGTGGATCACTTTCTGGGCGATTCAAAAAGACGTCTACGGATGTCAGCGTTGGTTATTCGGCGGCGGTAATTCACGCGTTCTATGCATCTGAAACAACAATATTCTAAAATCATCCACTCTAAGAGGTAAAGTCTCACTAGTGTATAATAAAATATGTGCGCATATTCACTGTAAACGAGTTCTTTATGGCAAGGTTAAATATTTGCGTTTTTCCAGAAATCGCGAATACATCCATTGCAACAGTAGTGTGTCAAATTCTCACAAAGGAAACCTTAACATCCTAGCGGATAGAATCAGAAGAATCTGTTCTGAACACAAAATCTAGGAGGAATTAGACTTCCTGAGGAAAATTTAGCTATTGAGCAACTACTCGGACTGGTTAATAGATGTAAACATCAGACGACGTTCGGTTCGTACTACAGAGGATATTGTCAAACCAGACTTACAAATCAAAGGCGACCTACCGGGACCAATAAATGCACGACTGTTAAATTGAATGACTAAAGAGAAATTCCCCATTGCAAGAGTTAGCATTGCTTTCAGCACACAGAGAACCATAATGTTGGATGCCAAAGATCAATTACCAATTCTATCTAAATCATTCAGTCTAAAAATTATCTTGTATGTGCAGTAGCATATATATTAAACGTTCGAAAAAGCAATTGAACAACTAAATACCAACATTTACCGCAGCAATTGATTGAAAACGGCCTGGCACCGTCATGAAAATCAAATATTTCTGAGCATGGGGCACCCGGCCTTTTAACAAATTTCCCAGCTTTACACAAAGCCAAGTGCGGAAAATTATTATTTATATACCGAGCTCTTCATATAGAATAAAAAGCACCCAGTCTAAACGTTCAAAAGTTTCACCAACATATTTTAAACGATTGATCACGAATCACTTCACCAAACAATAATTTTCTAGCTTCCAGGTAAGTTAGAACATCCATTAGAGCAGTCTAAACAAATGTTCGTTGGGATTGACAACAAGTTTAAGAGAAAGCACCTGCGCAAACGGCAACACTTCCATCCAAACACCCTGCGCAGCAACCATGGTAACAAAATGAAACTCAAGAACAAGGCGAAACAGAAGACCACATGCGGGAGAATCCATTTGTACGCGTAATAGACAACCTAGCGACCACTTGGTCAAAACTCAATCCATTAATACAAAAATAACCAGATTTCAAACATCACTCTGTGATACGATGAGAATTACCCCAATATGCACACGGACATATATGCATATGCACTCGGAATTCAAATCGCCATAAACCACTAACAACAATTAGATTTAATAACATATAGTATATTGTTGCTGAGTATTTTCGAAATAAACCATGCGTTATCCACTTTTTTGTAAAATGTGTCCTCTCTTCCTAAAAAAATATAATATGTACTATATATATATATGAAATTTTAATAGACGATTCAACGCCATATAGCTTTTCCTCTACAATTCGTAGCCTGTGCACTGCATGAAGTTCTCACTTATAAGTTTGACTTGGACTTGTTTGTTTTCTGTAACATCATCATAGGCTTCTGTTTTCATGTTTACACAAATGGAGTAATTTTTGTATTTAAATGAGTCGAGCCACATCAAGATTTATTACCCAGGCATCTGTTGGAATTCTTAAGAAACTGCATCAGCAACAGCTGGCAATTTCTGCGTGTGGTAGCGATTGTTTTGCGTATGTGTTAAAAAGGTAGTGATACCCGTCGCTCTACTTACTCTTCCTGAGGCTCTTTCATGTTAAACAGCCATCGGCGTGTCTTTCTAGAACATCATAATTTATTTTTCATGTAAATAAATAACTGTTGTAGCTGAGTCAGACATTTAATTTACCAAATACGTGCATTAGCAAAAATCCCGACGATCTAGTGTTTTTGTGCGAAAATAATACTTTAAATTTAGAATCATTTCGAATGAAAAAATATCTCCGGTACCATGTGCTAACTGTAATATGAAATCTTCGATTGCTTAACGGCACCGTGCTGTTAGTCATCAAAAGTTTATTCCTGGACAGTTGGAGACCAAATATTTTCATTTGCCTAGATTTTTTACGGTGTAGCCTTATTGATGCTGCCGATGTAAAGCTATGCAAGTCGCTATGGAACGGCAGGTCCATTTCTCCAAACGCCAAGTCCAAGGTTGTCTAGTAACCTGATGAAATTGTCGGAACAATATTTTAGATTTCAACTCTTAGAAATCTTTCAAAACTCTTCGATTTTGTTTGTTTTGTGTGCTGAACGCTAAAATGCTTTAAATAAATGAAAAATGTAATCACATTCATGCTTTATTCGGCCTTCCTTCGTTTTGCCATCTGCTCGACTTCTGGTTAAGGAACGTCGATTGCGATATACATTCAGCTCGCTATATTACTGTGGCAATTCCAGTGAATGGCGGGAGCTGTAGATGATTTAGTCCAAACACTTCTGTGTCTTCAGTATCGGCAACATAAAATCTGCAATAACATAACGGCAAAATTTAGTTAGAATACACATAATCCATCATTGCATTTCTCAAGACTTCTTGTGAAAGTAGCTCTATTGCTGCTTGAATGTACATTTTTAAAACATTTTACACCGTTCACCTACCACAATTTTATCGACAAAATATATAGTTGGTAAAGGGCGTAATACCGGCTCCTAGTGATATGTCTCCATGTGCATTTGAGATTATATCCTTCGTTCATGCTGATTTTCCTATATCCTTCTGGTCCCATTTGAACTAATTTGTTGCTAGGCATACAATACCCAATGAGTGTTACACCATTAGACAAACAATATATATATATATATATATATATGTTTTATACATATTGATATGTATTTTATATATTAATATAAGGTGTGAATAACCTAATAAATTACATACTAGCAAGTATATATATATATATATATATATATATATATATTTGTACCCCTACAACAAATGGAATAATATATAACTATTATGTAATTCATATACGTTAAATCCTTAAACAGATTTAATAAACCGTTATCTAAAATTGACCGCTGTTAAGAGGTCTGGATAGTTTGAAAGTTTTTCTAGAATCCTTTTTGTAAATTTTGCCGTTTTAACATCATCACTTCCACTGTCATCAAAATTCCCATTATCGTATTAATAACCTTTCAACAGCGAATATTATCATCGCCATTCATGTCGAAATCAATAGCTTTGTACTATTCTGACTTCTGCAGTATCGTGTAAAGGTCAAATTTGAGGTTTTTCAAATAAACTAGTGCCCTTGTGCACCTTCTTTGATTGTTGCGCAATAAAAGTTGCAGCCGCTAAGACGGTATTACCGCGAATATCACTGGCGTGACCTGATTTCATGAAGATGTATATTGGAGGCATGTCTCGAGATATTTTTGATCCAATTGCTTGCTGCTTGAACACTTTATTTTTAGATTTGTTTATCTTTAAGACGACTAGTTAAATCAGACATAGTTGATTAAAAGAAGTTGATCGATTTATCATTGTTCATACCTATATATATATATATATATATATATATATATATATATATATATATATATCAGATTAATGGAAAATATTTTATAGTTTAAATCATCATTTATTCTATATATTCTTAGCTACACAATTTCAATCATTTAAATATAGATACTTGACTTTCATTTGATTAAATGAATGAAACTAATCTCATTTCCAAGTTTAATATATTTATTGAATGATTATATACTATTTTTTATTGGTTTTGATATAGGAGAGTATATATATATATATATATATATATACGCGTGTATAGTTTTGGAATTTATAATTGGATATTTGTAATGATGTATTTTCCCAATTAGGACGAAATGGTATAAGTTCTTCAATGTATAGTTTTTGCACTTTTACTACCCCATACACTCATGGTCATACTGTATCCCACTGTATATCAATGTAAAAGTGTGTTTTATGACGTTCACTCTCAACAATATCATTGTCAATAATTGTAACTTATCGCAAACTTCATTAAAAAAGTGTTATGACCTCCCGCCCAACCGATGGTCATTTAAATATTGTAGGGCCTTTATTTATTTTAGTGTATGCCTACATATTATCCAGTTGCTCATATAACTTGCCATTGCAAACAGTATGACTCGTCAGAATCGTCACTTATCTGTCTGCTTTCAGATTTATCTCATTGTTTCTTATAAGCTGTTTTCTGAGACTATTGTTTTTATAATTGGGCTAATAATTATGTTGGCACAAATGCGGCTAAATCTGTTTCAGATTTAACCTCATGTTTATCTGAGAGGAATTTCGCTGTTTTAACAGCCATTTTAACTATTCCATTTTTTATGATTTCAAAATTTGTATAGGTATGCTTAAACAATATTCAGTTGATTCTCAAAATTGTTTTTTAGAAGATTTACCACGGTAGCACTAATCTTACCTTCGGTCGGTCTATAGGTACCCAAATTCTACACTTTTTCTATTATTTAGAATCCTGGCCTTGGTAATCTCTTTGCTACGTGTAATCAGTCAAATTTTGTAAAAAGCAAAGTTACATATATCTTATTTTAGCCTTTTCCCCAATCAGTTAAAATTTATAAGATTTAGGTATTACAAGATATTTTCTGTGATATTAATTAATTTTCAGATTAACTGCCTTAAAACAGTAATTTAAGAAAATAAAAATATGCTTTGAAAGACATTTCTTATCCGATAAGGAATTGATTATTTACCTATCTCTTGTTTCGCGACACAATGTTTTTACGTCAACTGTCCTCATATTTCCTCTGGATATTTCTGGGTTCAGTTCCGAACCCCTCTGTCCCACCGAGACATTTCCCATTTTCGCTAAATTTCATTTAAACGGCTGCATTTATACGTACTCGTTAATCTCTGAACCACAATTGACTTTTCACTGTATAACAGTGAGTCATGTATGTGTGTGGGGGCATGGATCTGCACGTGTGTGGTTATCAGAGTGAAATTACGGTGACCTCATAACAAACACTAACTATTCACTAGATAAGCTTACGCAAATCGTGTGTGTGTGTGTGTGTGTTTGTAGAGCTGCGAAGTAACCAGTTATATATAATTAACGACGCGTGTATGTTTAAATAAGTAGAGCTAGAGTGATTAATGCCAAATTTACTTGACACACGTCAGTTATATTGTTTACGAGTGACCTCCATGTTGAGGAAGGGGACATGATAATGTGAATACACCAGAGTCAGATCGACTTTTGAATACCTACTACCCTACTTCGTAAGCTAGTTATTTAAGATTTAAGCAAATTTTGTGAACTTTAACTAAATGCGGATCCCATTTGGTTTGCACAATCGTTTAGCACAGCATAATAACTGTCATTTGTAATTCCGGCCATATTGAGATCGGTCGTGGTTATCATTAAAGCCAGGTGGTAAACGGATTAATGAGCATTAAACCGAAACACGCATCTAATGATATGGGATTGGTGCTTATCTTAAATTCGTAGATTTAATTTAAAGGATTATCGCTCTGCGTGCAATCAATTGTTACTTTATAAGTGAGTATTTTTGCCTTGGTGGAAAGAACTCGTAGGTTATTATAGTCATCAATTTTAACAGAATTTAATCTACTTCCATATATACAAAACAACATCATATCAGCAATTTAAAACTGATAATTATTTGTCAAAAAATCTTAAAATTTATCAATATGTATGGGAGTAAATGAACAATAGGTATTCCATTTCGTGGCGCCATTGAAGATTTAGGTTTCGTTTTCTTTTTGGTCGACCTGCCACTCAAAGCTAACGAACTCCATCTGTCGGGAGTATCTGGGATTTAGGCGCCACTAGCTTAAGTTTCATTTATCAACTGATACAAGCTCTGCATCTATCACAAATGTTCTCATTCCTTCACTAGATTTTTAACACTATGTGTGAAATGTGCATTTCAACCGAATCCGGAGCTTTAAACAAGATATGATGAATGTATCCTGATATTAATCATAAATTTCATGCTATTGTTACCGATAAGACGAACTGTGGCTTAGTGATCGGCAGGACGGAAATCTTTACGGGTACGTGTCATCTTAAAGTCTACTACTAAGACTGCTACTTCTAAGAGTATTGCAAACATTACATCAACATAATAGACTGATGCTTTATGGACAACCGCAGTAATGTGTAAGTTGGTAATAAATTCTAGGTCGTCCGTTCCTAGTGTGTATTGAGTCTGTTTTGGCCTGGCCCACCTTCATTGGCGTGACTGGTATGATTGGCTAACATCGCTTTCGCGCCACTAAATGAGCCACACGAATCGTAAAGGCACACTGCCTATCATATCAACGTGAAGGTCCAATTTTCAGTGGTCTACGCAAATATGAAGCCATAGAATAGTTGACCGGACGTTGAAAAAGGAAGACAGGAAGCAGTATTCAGCACTATTGGCTACTATCATAATTTAATGTGAGCAACAGTGAAGGGCGTTGTATTTCATTGGAGAAGAGTTGACTAACAGGTTACTGTGTTATTATAATCAAGGTTGCGGTCTTGATATAAACACCTGACCCATTAATTACTTACATATGTCAGTATAAACTAAGAATTGTGTAGTGTAGAAAAGGCAATTCATCCAGTAGGTTACTGTGTTGCCTGACTTAAAATTGAGTACACAATTAAAGTTACTATCGGTAAAATACGTCACCGAATCATTAGGTCAGAGGTAGAGAATGAGACATCTGAATAAAATAATCCATTATTTCCTATACAAGATATGTTATTTATATGTGAGCAGTGTGTGCATGATACCCTATGTCAAGATAAATTTTAATTCGACAATATCTTGAGTAATAGTATCAAGTCGTGACATCGCTGAATTACTTCTACGAATCCAGCGTAGTTGCCTCGATAACCTGTTATATCCTCATCGGTTATTTTGTTAGTCCTGGTTCTGTCGTTTATCAATTACATATTCTCATCGGCACTTCGTTTATTGTTCGAGCGGAGTTAGGCTTTTGATTCACTCATTGGTGGCACTCATTGCATGGCTTACACGAACGATGCTCAAATTGACTATTCAGAAGACTGCATTTTATATATCTTGACTTTATTTGCTGTAAATTAGAATGTACTTGATGAAGCGTTTCATCCTTGGCTACACGCAATTAGAGTGGTTAGGAATGTTTATGCTTCAGGTTATTTTTAGGTGTCACTTTTAGAGCTATATTGTGCAATTGTTTGTGTAATGCATGTAACTTTTTTACCATCGTGGCTTTTTATCAATTTATACATTAACTTTAATTGTGTTAAACGGTGCAAAAGCGATGGTTTATTGTGAAACTGCGCTCTTTAATTCCAACATCAGTTTCAGGCTCTTCTGATGTTATTCCTAAATGATTTCGTTTTAAATTAAATTTTCAGTTAAATGCTTATGGCATGTCTCTTAAGCATGACATTTGTATAAATATTATAAAAACTTTGATTCATGATTTAGTTAAACGTAAGATTATACTTATTAGGGGAGAAAACTAAATTAAGATCGATGTTAACTTCTCCTTTTCAAGCAGATGATTTTAAATGCATTGAGGATTTCAGTGATAAAGCCCGCAATATAGAAATAAAAAAGTAAGAAGTAGACGATAAAAAAACTAGCTGACTTTGGAACTTATAGACCCCAAGAAAGAGATAATTTAATCGTGACTAATAGAATAGTAAACCTATCAACATTAAATCTTAGAAATGATCAAGTTGCAGACTGTCAAAACGGCACAACTTCTTTCGGATAAGAATAGGGTGAAATTTGAAATACACGTTGCCTCGATGGTTTTAACACACCAAGAGGATAAAGTTAAGCCTAACTATGAAATTAAACATCTCAGAAAGGATTTAGTATCGAATAATGTTATATGTGTAAAGGCGGATAAAAGGAGGAGCTACAGTCCTGATGAATCAATCCGATTATAATAATAAAATGATTTGAACAGTTAAGTAATGCTGAAATATACACTAAAATAACAAAAGACCCTCCTGATAGGTTCACATGGCAAGTAAAATTATTAATCAATAATATGATTGCTAGTGAGGAATTGGATGCGCCGCATGGTAACACCTTCATTCAAAGAGATACAGTCTGCACCCATAGTGTATGGTTTAGTTAAAGTGCATAAGCCTGGTAATCCAATTAAGAATTATATGTGAATGTCAAACACTCCCCAACATATTAAATTTCCAAGTTTCTATGCCATAGAATAAGAAATATTCTATTTCTTAGAACATACCTTGACTAAACTCTTATCAGTTGGTTGAAATTGGTGAATAAATGTGTACTAGATGAAAAGTGATAGATTAGTCAAGCTTAGATGTAGTATCTATGTACAGGAATATACCGGTACCTGGAGACTCTGGAGTGTTTTCGACGTTTTATAGTAGATCACCCATTTATATTAGAAGTAAGCAAAATGACGATTGAAGCACGTCATGGAGATGATGTGTATTTGTATATCCACCACTTATTTTAAATTTCGGAAGGAATTTTATGAACAAATTCGAGGCGTTCCAATGGGACAACCTTGTCGGTCCCAATAGCTAATATCTTTGGAAAATAATCTGTTAGATAAGACTACTAAAACCAAAAGTATACCTACGTTTCTTGGATGACATATTAATGATCTGGAGTCATAGGTGATAATGAAATGGTAATCGAGATTGGCGAACTCCAATTTACCTTAAAAAAGGTGAATTTCCCATTTTTGGATGTCAAATTAATTAGAAATGGTCGGCAATTAGGAAGAGATATT